>WURT03045707.1:0-33480 GCA_009936505.3 Holothuria glaberrima
CAATCAATCAATCAATCAATCAATCAATCAATCAATCAATCAATCAATCAATCAATCAATCAATCAATCAATCAATCTAAAGAAATGAGAGTCTTTGTAGGCTATATCATTTACATACTGAAGGACATACATAAAAACAAGATTTTCAAAGTAACTTTCTCCAGAGACGTGCACGTCATGTGGCAATACACGGACACTTATATAATATAATATCAATATATATATATATATAATATAAAATGTCTCAGTTTATATACATATACATTTATATATATATATATATACCTTATATATACCATATATAACGAACTATAAGAATAAACTAAAAACTGAAAAAATTTAATCAAAAATATTTATGCATATTTATGTTATATATATAATATGTGCCATATATATATATCAGAAATGCACGTAATGAATGATTATATAAAGTGTTGTGAAAGATGGCGCAGACTTGGGAAAATAATTCACATGGGTTTTAAAGGTAGGGTTTTATTGCACGGTACGATTATAACTACACTCGAAATATGAGTCAATTAATGGACAAGGACATGAAATTGTATTTGTTTTTGGGAAAGTGTTTGAAATTACGACCTAGAAACCTCGCCCGTGTCAGCATCAGGTTTGGTGTGTTTATGAAAGGTTGTATGAACTTGATTGACTTCTAAATATCACAAGATCTACAGGGAAATACAGTGGTAGCACGCACATATTTCACACGATGACCAAAGGCAATATATACAAAGTAATACGTTTAGAAAGACACGTGGGACAGATTTCCATAAATCTTACTCATTTTTGAGGCAAATGTCTGGCTAGATCCTCGCCATTTTTTTATTAGCAGCGGCTAGGGTCGTTCAAGGGTTGGCGACGTCAATAACGATGTGCAAAGAGACCATGAGAACAGTTAAAAGGCTTACATGGTGTATCAGATTTGGTTGATAAAGCTTATTAGTGTGGGAAATGCAAATACTTTCAAGAAAGAAACAGTGCGATGTAGGAGGAGTTTTATCTCCATGCTTTTAAGTCGAAAGAAATGTTTTTATAAAAAATAACATGAGATTATGTAATAGTTTTTTGTCGAATGGGCTAGTGTAGATATTTTAAGCGACCTTTTCTTTTTTGAAAAGGTCGATTCAAATTTACTGAATGGGAACAAATACGGTATTTCCTCCCGATATGCTCCATCTTAGAGGGTATACTACATTGACTAGGATACAAAATGTATCAAAAAAAGTATATATTTCGTCATGTTTTTGTTCAATTGAGAACCTTTTGGTTATCATTCAAGGCAAGTCATTACGAAAAGTCATTCCTTGTGTAGCAAAAACATTACTTTTTGTAAAATTCCGCGGTATGAGAAGCTATAGTTTGAGAAGCTACTAATTGTTGCCAAAAGCAATAATTGGGTAACAAGCCGTTAAAAACCGTGTATTTTACCCGGTTTTCAGATATCAGAGGTAATTAATGCAGGGAAAAGGATTCAAATGCATGACCTCTAGTCAACTTGTTTCGAAAATTACAAACGTAATTGTTAGGAGAAAATACGGTGAAGATTACCTGAGAGCCATGACTACTCACTAATAATCTGTGCGAGGGCAGAGCGTCAAAAATGTCTGATAATAACACATTTTGGGTAATAAACCTATGATAAGAGTGAGATCAAGATGTTCCTGTAGCCATTGTGTGGTCCATTCTCCAACCTTCTTTTATATTGAACGTAGATCAGCCAAGATATCCGTTTATCAAAATGAGCTCTGATAGTCAAAACATCTACTGGTTTAAACACCATTTGGACTTTTTTATGTATATTCTATAATAAGATCATAAGTTACTTGCTCCTGTAATTCAAGAAAGGTAGGTCTATTGCAAATTACTTTACTTGCCCGTAGTTACTTGAATTTTTAAAGGGCAGCTACAGTGTGGCACTTGCAGCGCAAAACTGTCGTAGGCCTATCCCATTATATTAATTTGCAGGTTCGAATAGTTTGATCGGACAAGTGCGTAACTTATTGCCACCTCATTGTAGCAATGCCCCTAAAGAAGGCACGACATCCATTAACAATGTCATAACCCTACCTTTCTAGAATGTTTTAAGTTTGCAGATAGAAACTTGTTTGTGCTACCTCAGGCCCAAATACTTTTTTCATATTCTCCATGTGTATGTACGTATATCACATGATTGCACAACGTCAAAATTTGTGCAAATATACCAGAGCGTATGGTCTTTTTCCTCTGGTCCTGTCGAATGTATTGTCCGTGGACCCCAACGGGGGGAGGGGGGGGAGTCGAGGCCCTGTTCTTCGCACACCGGTGGGGGTTCCAGTGATGTAACTAGGTCATTTGAGCCTGAAAGTTCCTGCATGACAAAACGCTGGCAGCAAGGCCGACATATCCCAAGCTGTTGAACAGGGATCGCAACTCATTTATGAAAGCATCAGTCTTCGCAATTAAAGGAGAGAAAGGCAGGAGTTAGCAGAGTTTATAGATCATTTATATAGTTTGGTGTTCGTTTTAAGAATTCTTATATCAACAACTTAAGAAAAGTGACACACTGTGACACTTTTTTGGGTAACAAACCTCTCCTTTCACCGATGAAATAAACAATTATTGGGGAAACTTTACACCATTTAAGTATTTGTCACGTGCATAACCACTTTTGTTGAAATTTGTAACCCACCTTAAGTAAAATTAGTTTCCAGGAAGTGTCTATTCACGTTATTATGTTAACCCCTATCTTCTTGGCATGGGAAACAACCACAGTAACAGTTCATGGTACTTTAGAAGACATCAAGTTACATGGACACATGCACGATACTTAAAAGCATATAACTATTACACCAAATGACGTGTGCTGTGGATGAGCTAGTAATTCCGATACCACAGGACAACAGCATTAAAAAAATAGCATAGCTACGGTGTTTATCGCAGTGTATCTTTTTCACCTGGTTAGTTTCCTTTCATGATTAAAAGAAAAAAATTATAAACATGGGTGTAATTACTTTATAGAATATGAAAATTGGGGTTGTCACAGTTTGATCTGAAACTTATATTTTGCATTACTTCTACTTCCATTTCAAACTGTTTTATTAAAATTAAAACAGAATATCCGTACCAAAATAGCTTAATAAAAAGTAAACAGGCTTGGTGCATTATCTATTTTAACTATAAATTTTCTCCTAAATGCTGAGTTTATATATTGAAAGTCCACACATTACAGATGCAATTTAACGTGATGTTTCTCAGAGATAACAGGTTAATATCGTTTGGAAACCACAACAGTCGATATTCTTCTACCTATCCAGCTAATTCCAATACGTATTGCTAGACTGAAAATTTTTTTGGTGTGTCGAGTCAGATTGCAGTAGACTGCCTTCGTCGAAACGACTTCAAAAAGTGAAGCCCGTCAGGATTCATAAGCTTTCGTCTGGTGATTTTACATTTTAGTTTTAACGTCCTCACTGATCATGCTTCACTTCGCATAAATAGTCCGGAAGAAATCTTCACGGACGTAAAAACGACCGAAGACATAAATTTTTGTCATCACTACGTACAGATAAATAAGAGACACACTTCGTCAAGTTAGAGAATGAAAGAATATATTTGTGTATACAGTAACTATCAAAACATTGACAAACGAAGGGTAAAAATGAGGTTTGCAGCAAAAACGTCAGAAGAGATACGATCAAACCGATGATTTTGTGATGTCTGAGCCGCAGGCATGTGTTAACTTAACGACTGGTCATAGAAAGCAATTGAAACATGTGTGCACATGGCGTAAATTTAAAGAAACTGTATAGTTTCGGCAGGAACTTTTGAAGTTTTAGAGAGAAGCTACAAAACGCCTATGAAAAGTTTTAAAAGGAAGGGATGTGCAAAAAAATTTGAGGTTTCGGGAGGAAAACCACTTGATTGTGCAAATTGTATCTTGAAACTTAGTGCATTCCTCCACATTCGGCCGATACTACTTACTGAAGAAAATATGTTTATAAAATTAATGTTGGAATCGACTAAGATCAATGCTTTTTCGAACAGAAATTTGACAGTATAGCTATATACATACGGCAAAGACGGTTGACTAAGTCAGTTTGTGTGTTTCATCTAGTGATACACTGTATACACGGTATACATGCTTATGAAAAGTTAACACAATTCAATAAAAATAATGAGATATGTCGATGGTGCTATCTGTCCACAATTATCGTGGATCTTTTGTTCACCCAAAGCCAACACCTCCTTAAAGTGGGGATCAGGACTAAATTAAACGCAAATCGTAATGCCCCAGCCGCGTGGGATTTGGGACCCACATAAGGGCACTGGAAATTTTTGGTTTCTAGACGACCTCAGGCCCTTTTCGGTGAAAGAAATCCATTCAATGGCTGCGTCCACTATTTCAGAGTTTGGTTTTATTGAATTAGCTGTTGTAGGCTACGGAATCAAACGTGTGTCTACTAGCTTTGTTAGAGGTTTTTTTGAAAAAAAAGGGGGAAACGATGTGATATACCCTCCATTTTCAAAAGAGGGAGAACTTATCCCCACCTGTCAAGGCTCACGCTTAAAGTACCTATGTAAAATCTCCAACTGAGTCCACAATTGCCGATATTATTTCGTCCAAGTGCATTTATCTCTCAGGATTGAATATTTAAACAGCAGATCTCAGAAATAATGATTTTAAAGATTAATAAAATTATGATATTTACCTTAAAGTTTTAATATTTTGTAGTAAAATTGATTAAGTAAGAAACGTAAAGTGTATCTCTGTGGCATTTCAAGCAACTTTTCCGAGGCAGAAAAGAGGTTGCATCGACCTTACATAATTTTGACAAAACAGTTCCCGGTAGATGAACTGGGGCTTTTAAAAGGACAGTGTAGGGTAGGTAATTTTTGGGGATATTATGGGTATTGAGACCGCATTAAAGGTCGTGTGACATGCCACCAAAAAGAGCTGTTTCACTTGTCAGTTAAAGAATTAAGTCCTCCAATGAAAGATCCGTTGAAATTATTTCAATATCTCATTGCCTATTCAAAAATAATGATGTGGAGTGTTGCCCTGTGTTAAGGTTTCTTTTGGTAACCCTATATAAATTATTTCTTAATTACTGATCAGACAGATTACAGTTTGTTGAGTGATAAAACAAAGGCTAACATGAGCCATATATGGTATGTTCATCTTCAAATATCACACATTTGCATATTTAGCTCATGTTTATTCATGATACGAGTGTGAAATAAAAATAACCCTGTAAAATGGTCAATATTTGATGGATTTTAATGGGAATTGCGGCTATTTTCTGGTTTTTTAATGCTTTTTTACATCAAATATCCAACTATGCAGTGTTCATGTCACACAACCTTTTAACGTTTCTTTCAATGGATGTATGCCTCATGGTCTGTTTTGTAACTACTTTAACGGTTGTCGCTGGGAGTTACCATTGGATATCAATCGCTGCAGAACAAGGCAAATTGCGACAGTAAGTATGAAATACTTATGTGACGTAAGTATGTGACGTTAGAAATGGCTTTACTGTTTCAAAACTCATCAATAAACTGTTTAATCTGAATATAAACGTCATTCAAGGAGTCAAATGAAAAAAGTGATCACTCTAGAGAAAGTTATATATGTCCACATCTTACAAAGTTTTCTAGATGAGATGCGAACTAATGGTTAACAGTATAGTTAATGCTATTAGCATAATTGCTCTTAAACACCATGTAATTACGGTACTCATCAACACCACGTTAAAGATCTTTCTTGACCGTCATCTGTGACTACGACTTTGCACGTTGTTTTTATCTGTCACAGTGGTACCAAAAGGATGCAAGGAGCTTTCTGCTTAAAGAAGGATTCATTGTGTAAAGCATTTCATCTCCGAAGAGATAACAAGACCGGGTTTCGAGTATCATGGCGGTGACAGAATACGTTAGAAGATGGTTAGATGGTCACGGAATGTACAGTTTAGAGATAAATCAAATGCTTTTCTTTTCCTGTTTTAGGCACTGTAAAATATATATATATATATATATATATCACTGTATCGTGTGGATATAGAGTCCGATACGCCCAGTTCATGTATATGTTAGACAACCTACCTCTGTTTGTTTGCAATACTTTCGCCAATTTTCCCAATTTACGTTTGGTAGTTTGAATTTGGAATACCTAATTAGTTTATCGTTACCTTTTAAATGTCAGCTAAATGTTAACCAAATTAATGTTCCAACGAGGTAAGAAAATCATTGGAGACTGCCAAAATTGGAAGGACATTCTTTTCTCAGAATTCCATCAACACTTCACCATCCAAGAGAGACTTTTGTATAACGTTTCATACGAGTTGAGAGGTTGCCATGTAAAAACGATGGAGTGTGTTGATTCGTGAATAATCAACCGTTTGCGAAATCGTTTGCGTTCAAACGACTGAGTTTTCGTCACTTTGCAACGACGCTTGAGCAATTCTTCAACAGTTGCAAAGCAGTCACCTTAAGGGCTAATAATAGTCACCTTAAAATTCAAACTGTACATAATTATCAAGCGATTGTGAGAAGGCTTTTGAAACTGTTCTGTCATAAGACGAATTTGATAAACAAGTCGGCGAAACTACAGCTCCTCCTTGAGGGAAAATGAAAAACGCTTTCCCACGTCACTACCAATTTTATCGTTGTCTGTCTTTGTCAAGGCCAAGGAAAATTTTGCTGTTTCACTCACTCAACAGTTTAGATGTCTCTTGATGAGCATTCCAAACTGATCAACGCTGGTTTCATACTGCCCGAAGAGTATGGCAGCCGCAACAGTAATGTATCAATAATATGTTCTCGAGGAGTGTATGTCACTTGCCCAAAGTTTACAACGAACGTCAGAACTTGTTTTCCATACACAGACGTGATGCCATCTTCAAAATAACAACAAATACATGTAAACCGGAAATGCGGAGAGAACACTTCCTGCTTAGGGAGTCTCTAGTTATGGCAAAAGAATGCAGAATGTAATTTAAGATATTAATTTGAGTTCGTGGTAAGGTCATGATCAAATCCAATTCTTTTGAGAAAAAGATAGTGGAGAAGTAATCTTGATCTTTATATGAATAATGGAGAAAAGGGATACGAGTAATACCACCACACAATAAGCCGATGTGAAATAAAAATTCGGGAATATTTTAAACAGAATTGGACCTGCATTACTCTTCAGTCCGAGGGAAATAAATTTAAAAAAAAAATCAGAAAAAATCAGTATTGTCAGTAAATAGCCTAATGTAAACTGTTGTATGGTAAAACAACGACATACTGCATACTGTTTGATCTCATGAATTGTTTTGAGCTAAAAAGTTATATAATGTCAGCTTTTTTATCACATTGCATGTTTCTAGCATGGTTTTGGGATATCACGTGATGCAAAAGCTGTAGTTGCTTGAATAAAACGTTAGACAGGTTTTAATGATTGATGGAAGCAAGCTCCACTCTTATTAGATACACAATTACACCTTAGGCAGTTAAATTCTGTAAGAATTATATTTGATAAAGTAGCACAGTATTTTTTTTCAAAATACGTACAGGATGTTGACACAGTCTAGTTAGTTCCTTGCGCACAGTTTACGTGCATATTAAGTAAAGAGGTGTTTTATTATAACATGAACATCGTCCTAAGTAGGTCCATGGTCTTAATTGTATTTGAGGATACGACGAGATAATTGGAGACTGAATTCTGTTGAGAATGACATTAGGTGTCATAAAAAGAATTATTAGACTTTGAACAAGGTCACTTGACGTGTTGAATTATAATGAAGAAAGACAAGAATGTTTACATGACAAGCAAATAAAGTAATAATGTAAATGTCACAAGCAAGAAAAGAACTCACAATAACTCTGCAAGATCTCTTGAGTTTGAAGTGTAGATTTATGACTACTTTTGCTGGAAAACATCATGGAAAATACTTCTAAGAGATATAACATAATATATGTAAGATTTATCTTTTCAAATTAAGCTTGATTTGACTGATTACCGTATCTCCCTTTTTAATGTTTACGTTTAACATTTTCATGAAACCAATCCTTTTCTCTGCGTGTCTTCTTGGAAACGACAGAAGACAAGATAATGCGAGCTAATGCAACATTACTTTAGCGCGTCTCCGCTGCAAAACTTTAGACTTCCAACATGCATTGCAAGTCTGTAATTTGCAAACGCTTTTATTTTTCGTCCTCCCTGTTGAAAGTTATGCAGTAGAAATGCACAAGACCATACTGGACTAGAGCCAGCAGCGTTGTTTGAAAATGTCACAATACGTTTTTGTCAGTATGTCCATATACGTGGCCTACGAGGTTGTGACAATAATATTGTAAATCAAGGCATGAAGAAGACAGAAACCTTATATGACAATAAATAATATTACTTACCCATCCAGAGCATCTTCATCTATTTCTGTAATTTTGTTCAATCCACCGTCAATTTCTTCAGCAATGCTAGCCATGGGCCATAAAAAACACACCGAGTCACGGACCATCTGCCGGAAGTGGGCTCCAAGCATCGAATCTTGCTCAACGGTGTTGTATTTGGGAAGAACACCCCTCCGTGGTAAAGTATGGGTATCCATTTTCATTTGCTTATGAAAAATTCCACAAAGACGTCCTCGCAGTGTAGGCACTTAAAAACAAGTTTGTGATTTCAACACGCAAGTGTCATAGTATCCAGGCACTTTTGTTTACTTTAGAGGTTTTGGGTTCCTCGAATCTTATATGTTTGACCCTACATAACATTCATCCATTTGCTGATGAGGTCGTCCTTTAAGAATTTATAAGAATGTTAAAACTATAATTTGATGCAGGAGTTACTTATTGTTTTTGCATGGAAGAATTTTATTACTTCCTTTACCAGTGTCGCATTACGTTAAAGTATCTTCTTTTCTCACCTCCCAGAAAACTTGTTCTACCAAATAAAGCTGGATAATATCTAAAGCATTTTAGAAGACAATAAATTTGAAAAAAAAACATCCACTGTTTATTCACGTCACAGGGTAAACTACATCGATACCAATGGCTTTAATCATAAAATGTACAATTTCCGTAGACATAAGCGGGTAAAAAATAATTTTTGATTGTTTGGTAACTTTTCACACGATTTAACACGGAATGCATTTGTTGTACGATCTTCGTCTGGGAACCCCGACCATAAATACAACTTTACATATAAAGCGAACCCCTTTAATTGTATATTTTTGGACCGTTTTACAAAGGAACTTAACTGAAACCCTTACACTGTAATTCTAGCTCTAGTGAACCTAGCTTTCGGATCAGTCTGCTTTAAATCATCAAGCAGAAACGAAAATGTAGATGCTGCTTTTGCAAGCCACAGCGGAAAACTTAACCTCCCAAAGGAGAAATATTGTAAGACTCAGCGTTACGGTTTCCTCTGGACAGTAGGATATAAAGCCTTTCTTATTACCACATTCTGAAAGAAAAGGAAAGAAGTGATTGCAAGGGTTGGGGTAAAGATATTCTCAAAAGTACTGAATCCATAATCTAATGCAGAACATGCAAACGTTACGTATCTTGATTCATCTTGTTAAATCACTTTTGCTAATCCCATTTAGATGGAAAAGACCACCAAATGCATATTAACCATGTTGTTCTTTGTGACGACATATAAATGAATTTTCAACAGATAGTACGAAAAAATAAAACCTGCATACTTACTCTATTAATTTTAGTTTATTGGGAAATAGAGATAAGAGACTAAGAGAAAACATTTTAGCCTATTCGTTACCCTGTCTCTATGCATAAATCATTATAAAATGCCTTGGTTCCTTTTCTTCCGGCACAGAACTGTGAAGAGCTGGGTAAAAATTTTGCTCTGGCGATTGTTTCAGTTGAACGATGGCTCTGTTTAAAACTGCGCAACTCCATCTCGGTTCAAAAGATGCCTCGTGAAATATTCAAGTAAATTTTCACAGTATTGTGTATAAATCCATCTGCTTTTTTCCAAAAAATATATATTACAACAAAACCCAGCATATTTCTTTGTAACAGTATTTACATTCGCCAGGCTGTACTTCTGACATTTTCAGTAGTTACCAAAATGTCAATGTCGCGTTCTACAAACTGACAAACCGGCTAACCGTCAAAAGGAACAAATTTAGCACAACTTTAAAAAATATCCAGTAAGAAACCTTAATTGCATGAAATTTCCTTACGCTGGTATAACGATGTAATGAAAGCCAATGCGACTAACACTATTTCAATTACGTCCTAGGAGAAAACAAGAAAACTGATAAAATGGTAGCATTCTATACGGTCTTTGAAAACATGTAATTCTCTCAATATCCGATACGCATATACACGTTCGTGTTGAAAACATTTGCCATTCAACAATATCCGATATCCATACACGTGTGTGACCTGTATGACGCTAAGTTTGTAATAAACTTACCATAAAGCTGTTACAGAATGGCTCCAAGAATTTACTATCCCATTTAAAAGCTACTAACCTATCAATACGAGTTAAATTTGAACTAATCTATGAGGATAGTTTAAGGTACTTGATGGTACCTGGTTAGGTTATGAAACATTTTCTGGAAACAAAGTCTGCTTCACTAAGTTTCCACAAATATCGTTTTCTTGTCTTAGTAAACTGTCCTTCTCGACTTAACCCACTGCCATTTTAAAATCTTACTTAAACACACACACATACAAACAAATTTGTGATGGAAACATGAAACATTCTTTTTCCAATATACGTATTTTGCCCAAATACCCGGTGAATGTTAACAAGAAATCTGAAATTTTACGTCATCTTTTACCTGTCACAGAAGTGAATAATGCACCATCATCCGTCAAGGATGATGTCTCTGCCTCGTAATACATCGCAATGGACTATAGTGAAATGTACCCTTCTGAACCAAAAACACGAAAACTATCCAGCACATTTCTAAATTAAACGAAAGCCATTTCAACGAGCCTCTCGAGAAAAAAATCCCCTCTCCATTAATCGGCATTTGTGTCATGAAGACGTGATCAAACTTGTAACAAACCGAAAAACCAACTCTAAACGAAATAATTGAGACATATCTTCTACGCACAGACTATTTAAAATCAGTCTTGATCAATCTACGCATCTAGGATTATTACAAAAATGTCGAATGTTGAAACGGGTCTCTGCCTTATGTTCATTTTCTTATTATTTTATAACTAAGTTCGATTGGAGATTTAAAACGTCTTGTCTAGAACTGGCAGGAGACAATTTGCCTTAACCCTATACACGTGACCTAAGTAGGATTTGGATTGAGTTGGATAAATGTATTTAAGGAAAAATTGATAATGAAAAACAACCACGGGGTGTTAGAGAAACATGTCTTCCTTGCAAGACATTAAACACTCACATGTTAAGGATAGTGACTTCGAAGCTGTTAGCTGTTCTAACTCACGAAAATTTCATGTTTCATGTAAGCGTTCAAAGAATCGAGGTAAGGGAATTATAACTGGTGTGCCGTCTGCAAGTCTATAACGATTAAAAATTAAACATTAACTACCCCAGTGGCACTGCCCGACTTTTCAAAATATTTAATGCTGACATGGTTTTGAGAAATTCTTCGACACAACAAAAAATTTTTCGAGTGCGCATATGTCAATCTAGAGAAATGATTTAAAGCTTTAAAGTAACAAGTCATTCACGAAACGTGACATGAAATAGTACATTATTATACCGTTATGCCTTGAAGGTAAAGGAGAGACAAATAAGAAAAAGTCGAAGTTTGATTTGCTTGTTCATAACACTACCTTTTCACGTATTGTAAAAAAGGTCTCTAGCAAACTGCACTTGTGTACCGGTAGAGACATAGTGTGTGGATCTTCCGGCCTACGCGCCTTATACAGCCAGCGAGATCATTTGATCTTAGGCAATTTAGCAAATGATATTTAGTTACGACTAATTTTTAACACACCATTGATCGTTCTCACTATTTTTTTATGAACTTAGTTCACAGCGTAGGTAGTACTGCAGCCCAGCTTATGCACAATGAAGCATGCACTGAACATAGGCGTAGGAAGCTGTTTTCCCCCAGGAGGCTGAACCTTGTTTCGGATCGCTGTCCTGGGGAGGGGTCTAAGCGGAGGGGGTTCCCCCTCCCCCTTTGGAAAAGTTTTGAATTTTTGAGGGACCTTAGACGCAATTTGGTGCATCACTTTTGGACAAATTTACGGTAAATTACGGCAAATTTTTGACATTTCTTGGAAAATTTTTGGCTTTTGAGAGACCTTAGATGCAATTTGGTGCATCATTTGGGACTAATTTTGAGGTAAATTACTCCAAATATTTCACATGTCTTGGAAATTTTTTTGGCTTTTGAGGGACCTTAGATGCAATTTGGTGCATCATATTTGGACAAATTTGAAGGAAAATTACTGCACTTTTTTGACATTCCTTGGAAAATGTTTGGATTTTTGAGGGACCTTAGATGTAATTTGGTGCATCATTTGGAGTAATTTTAAGGTAAATTACTGCACTTTTTTGACATTTCTTGGAAAATGTTTGGATTTCTGATTGACTTTAGATACAATTTGATGCATTTCTTTTTGGACTAATTTTGAGGTAAATTACTGCAAATGTTTGACATTTTCAACAGAAGAGACAAATAACGGGTTCTTGGCCTTGGAGAGTTGGGGGGGGGGGGCTGAAGCATACTTCAGTCCCCCTACAAATTTCGCTGGGGAGATGGATCCCCAGCCCCCCGCTTCCTACGCCCTTGCTGTATGACTTAAGTGCATAAACTTCATGCTATCGGAGGGACAACGTTGTAGCCAGATAAAGGAGCGTACTACCTCTTTGTAGTAGGAAACTCGGTGAAAGCTAGCCTGTTACGTTGGTACTGTCTTGATTTCTACGGATTCTACCTGTCAGAACCCCTCTCCTCCCATAAGTGGGAGGAGAGGGGCTATTTCTTTAGTATTAGTTTTTACACCTTCAAATCGACTTGCCTCTAGTCAAAAATAAGATTCATTAAAACAAATGGTGAAGGTGTGATTTTTGAGCTTGTTCATCCTCGCAAGTTTAATGTCATTTAAAGATGATGCAATGCCTTTTGTCAGTTCCCAGAATTTTATAGATACTCTAGAGCTTCTGGGGTGTTTTCCCCTGGACCCAAAATGGCCCACCTTGAGGCAGGCTGGGCTCCACACCCTATAAAAAAGGCTTTACATTCTATCAGTACCTGCGGTGCCTTTTGGCCCGCTAATGGTGTTATGGTCTCAGGTGGCTTTCATAGGAAAAAGGTCCCCACCGCTATTATAGATTAATAGTCGTGTATCGAAAGTCATAATTCAGCTTGCAAATATTGCTACAACATTGTAACTTGACATGAACACAATTTCTCACAGAAAAGGGTATCTACTCAACAATTTAACTATATTCGGTTTTATCATAATGTCACAGCGCCCTCACCTGGAGTCTTGGTCGAGTGTTTCGTTGTTAGGATGGCAGGTTTTATGTTCAAATTGGGTCGTTTGCTCAATTTACCAGATTAAGAGAAAGCCACAGTAATTTATATTTGTGGTTATAATCACTTCTACCATGCAAGACATTTTAGATACCGAAAAAGGCCTTTACGTTGTAGAAACCTCTTCTTAATCTGTGAAACTGCAAAACAGTCAATTGAGAATTTTGCCATATGTTAGTAAATCTTTAAATAAGTTCTTCATCCCTAGCCATACATGCTTTTGAAGAGGAAAGTCTGAACAGATGGTACAACGCCTCTTTCATCTTCAATATCATCTTGTGAATTATAACAAGGATACGGAATAACAAACGGAATAACAAAGCACTGGAAGTACATAACGTATCTTTTGGTTTGCATAATTATATGTAGCAGATTAGGAGTAGGAGTTCCGCATTTAACCCTTATTGAGATGAGACCACTTTTCACCTTGCTTAATTTTCTTACCTCATCTCAAACCAAAGTAAGGCTGAGGTTGGCCAAAGTCCCATCTCGCTGTTCTCGTGACCCCCTTGCAATTAAAATTTGATTCTTTTCAAATCTTAATCGTAAGACATATTTAACGAAAAGTAAGAATTCTTTAAACCCAGGTTCATTAAATTAAGAGTGCTGGTAAATATTTCCCTTTTCATCAATCAAGTATGTTGGAAACTGAACAGTTGTCCTCGATGAAAGTTGTCAAAGGACACTTCTCCTCACTGGCGGATCCACGACCTTTGTTCGGGAGGGGTCAACTGGTGGTTAAGTATAATGGGGAGGGGGTGCCCTCCCTTTGGAAATTTTTTCTATAAATAAATGCCCTCAGATGCGATTTGTTGCACCAAAAGTATACGTTGTGAAGTTTATGTAGTCCTAAATTATTTAGCGAATTTTTGGAAACAATTTATTAGGCCACCTTTGGGTGGGGCCATGCCCCCTTCCCGGATCCACCAGTGCTTCTACCACAGTTCTTCATGTAGATCTGCTACAAGGAAATTTCCACATAACGATCATGTACTATCAGTAATGCAGATTTAAAGTGAGTCACCTGTTTGATACAGGCGGGTAGCCAGAATTCTCAGTCAAAGGGGCAACCACGAATTTAGGGGTAGGAAATATAACCGGGCACGAGGAATTACAACTTTTGGGAGACAAACTATTTTTCAAGAGATTCAGAGCCCCCCTCCCCCCGCCCATACCTTGGCTTAGATCTTTTTCTTTATTTGATTGCATGTACCGTTCAAAAGTTATGATTAGAAGACAAGAAAGCAGGAAATGAATAGATTTCTGTTGTCACACTGCATTTATATTGAGTATGAGACGGCGTATGGGCACTGCCACGTACCCCGTGTATACATTGATGGTATGTATTGATTGTTGGCCGATTAAGGACAGGTTTTGGGAAACAAAGTTTTGTTCTCATGCCAAATACGTCCTTATACTCCTACGTGGCTTACTAAGGGTAAAGAGCTAATAAAGTGCATTCCCTGGAAATGAGTGCAATATTAGAGATATGCAGGCTATACACTGAAAGAGAAAGAAATCATTCCTTGGAAGGCTGTGCATGAGTGGCATGCATGGAAGGAGCTATGTAAGGTGTGATCCACCGATAGAAATAGCTTGTACAACTTTATTTAATGTAGGAAACAAGCTTTATGAAGGAAGTTGCATTACATTTCCACTCTCAACCTCCCACCCTTTCTTGAAGAGGGATATGCACCTCCCTTGAAGAGGGCCATCAGACTTCTCGTTAAAAAACCCCACCCTCGGAAAATATAATAACATCCATATGCGATAAAATTTAAGCGAGGTATCACAACTGAACTCTGAAATCCCCCAAAAAATTCGCCCAATTTTACTTGTTTAAAAAATTGTTTTTCAAAATTCACGGTTATGTGATATCATGTAACACATAATCACGCACGTTACTTGAATTGCAGTCCGATGATATAACTCCAAGAGATTGTAGTTAGCCTTCCAAAATTTTAATGAGGTCTCCGGAGGAAAGTAAATCTCTAATAGATAAATAGCATATCAACTTAAGGGATGGCAGTAAACGAAGCATATTTCTGCAGGAGAGACAAACTTTTAGAAGCCACCTCTCGTTACCAAATACCCTTGGGGAAAAAAAACTTGTTTTGAAAAGCAATGGGCTGATAAAAAATCCATGGCCAAAGTTACCCATGCATAGCTAATAGTATACAAGGTCTGCGCAAGTGAGCTGACACAACAAACTATGGAAATCTGAAAATGGTGACACTAAAAATACGTTCCTGCCGAATGCAACACATCTCACTCATACCTTTTATCAGAAGTTTGCAAGTGCCTTTCTTACTGTTTGAAGGCACGTGGACGTGGAACCAAAAACTCTGGTGTACTCAATAATTATAGATTGAGATCCTATAATCAAGGAGAGCGGAATAGTATGCCTGGCTCGATGGAATGAGCTAACGGTATCGAAAGTATTAGTAATGGGTGAAAATGCACGCCTTAAGGCATTTCACCAATCCAGAGTCTAATACATTGCATATACGATTTTTCTTTTTATACAAACGATAAGCCTGCGGTTGCATATTTTAAGTAAGTACCAGTTTAAGTGGAGGACACGTGAGGACAAGAGAAAAATTGGGGATTGCGTTCCAAGTAGCGCAACCCCCCAAATTGGCCTCTGTCAAGGAAAAGAAATGACGGAACCGATTTTTGCGTGTGTCCTATGTTTTAGCTGTAAGCGACACATTTTGCTATTAAACTACAACATACTATGCCTGATCTTTTTGTATTCTTCCTGACAACTAATTAATGCCACAAAATGACAGCACAAAATAACCATCTGAGCGAGAAGAGCGCGAAAAATTATGGCTGTTACATTCTGCTTTTACGAAGACACGCTGAGCCTTCGCTAGAGCTTGCAGTTTCTTTTGATCTTTGCTTGGATACGGTAACAAAAAGAAGTGCATTCTTAGTACCCCAATAACGATGCAAGACAGAACTTAAAGCTGCCGAGAAAAAAATATTGGTTACCATGTCTAATCTCTGAGCTATGGACGATGACATATGTGCAGGATTTCTTTCACGCTTTCTCGGATCCAGTTGGGTCGGGCGTGGTAAGGAAAACGAACGAGTGATGGGAATGGAGAGCATGTAAAGAAAACTATGCCATAGTAGGTTACAGTAGCTCACAGCCAAGAGGCTAGGGAGCCCCGCCACTCTAGACAAGTTCTTGCCTATGAAAATATCCCCACCCAAAGCAATCTCTCCCTTTGGTATCTTGTCTGTCTACGCGGCCTTTATAGCATATTTGGCACAATATACACTTTTGATGTACCATGTTTAGTACCAATTTGCACATAACGTTTGTAAAGATGAATGAAGAGAAAAAAATTCAACTATCCGAAAGGATACTCACCCCCTCCTTCTTATGGGGTGAACGTGCATTGTATCGTTTTCATCGTCTACCCACGTGATACTCAAATTTCTGGGATACGTTCCATGAAACAAACCGAAGAGAACAACTACGTGACTGAGGATGAATCTCCCATCTCTCACCTTTTGCAGGAACTGTGTAGGTTACGCATGTTATGGTTCATCGGTATGTTTCTCTATTTTGCTGTATGAATTCAAACTGTAATAGAAGACGGAACTACCACTATAAAGGGCGAAGTCCGCAGAACAGTTTTGCTTAATTTTGAGCAAAAGTTGTAGAATCTTGGAATGCATCGAGCCTACACAAAATGGGTTAGCAAACAATGCCCTCGTCCAAATTGATAAGGGATACACTTCTTACATCCCACCCACCCATTTTTGTGGGATACGTCCCCCATCTCCCGGGATCGTCACCCTTGCCTGCAATGAAAACTTATTGGACATAGCTTATCTTTTGTCGTTTTCTTACCTCTGCAAACCATTTCTTACGATTTTTGAGACGACTAATAGGCTATGTAAAAATTATAACGGGCAGGTCTTGCAGTCTCATGTTAATATTTCTTTTGTTAACCTTTAAACATTTGTTCCTTTACTATTTGCCATTTTTAGCCAGAGATTTTATCTTACAGGGTGGCCCCAATCAAAATTTGACGGGGCAATTTTATTGCTTTTGTTTGCAATTTTGAAAGAAAGGGGAGATTTATGGTACAATTGATATTTCTGCACCCTCCTCAGTATCCCTCTCAAGGCTAACATAAGGTTGGCCCTCGCCGCCATAGCGCAGTAGAAACTGGGCAAAGCGATTTGTAGTTTACGGAGTTTAATCTGATCTACTTGAAAACACATTTAAGGTATTACGAGCCTGATGTAACGTAACTGAAGCTAACTTCAATACACATGCTAGCAAAACAAGCATACACGAAGTCAAGTTAAGCGTAAAGTGGATCCTTAAGTGTAGAATTACAAGAATATATATTTTAGAAGTTAGAAAATAAATTTCATTCATTCATCCATTACCCCTTTTCATAGATTTCTCCGTTGCT
The DNA here is from genome assembly GCA_009936505.3 of Holothuria glaberrima. Taxonomy (NCBI): domain Eukaryota; kingdom Metazoa; phylum Echinodermata; class Holothuroidea; order Aspidochirotida; family Holothuriidae; genus Holothuria; species Holothuria glaberrima. The sequence continues at coordinate 17,915 of WURT03045707.1, forward strand.
GAGATATAAAATGATGAAGTTTATTCCCATAATTTGGAATAGTCGATTGCGCAATAATTTGTAATGTCCTTCTTGTACAACTCCCATTACCTGCTTTTGTTCCCTTTTGATATTAAGATGTTTATATGACCTTGGAACATGTACTATTCCCTTACAATGCATGTTGTATAGAGAAGGTTTTTGCATTCAAGTCGATTGTGACTTATTGTTACAATGCACAGTGGCTTTCAAAAACAAAAAAAACAAACAAAAAAAAAAACAAAGAAATACGAAGACGGTAATTTGAATAATACAAGAATGATATCATAAATTATTGCGAAATTTAAGAGTTAAATTGAGTGAATAAGCTTCAATATTTCACATCTCAGCTCAGGAATGCCCTGTGAAGATGGAAGTTGAAGCATTGGGATACGTTTCTCTAGCTTTGTAACAAATATTCTTGAAATTTTAGACTTTAAGTAATCTTTAAAATTGAGTATCTCTGAAGCCATCTAGCTCCGCGTTGTCCAGAGCTAAGTTTGGGTAGGCTAAATGTGCTGTGTGTTTGCCCTGCGTAGCAAAATTTTGGCGCTATGACGCTATCTTATTTTGGTTGCTATGGCCTACCCTAGTGTCGTACATCACCTCACGTATTTTACATGCTGAGGTCATGGCTTTTATTTCCATGATAACTCCAATTATCCTTCTTATATTTTAACTACCTCAAGAGGGAGGTTAAGTTAAGGTAAATGTATTTGTAAATTAATTGTGTTGGTGAAGGTGAATTTAATTAACAACAATATCTCTCGCGGAAACACAAACTTCGGAACCATTTCAAAAGAATTGGTGTACTTAACAGAAAAAGAATTATCAGGATCCCTGAACTAAACTTCTTTTTTTGGAATAACTATGACATCTTTAAGGATCTGTGGACATGTAACCAAAACATCTGTTTAAATCAACGATGATAATGGAACTCAGTTGATGAAAAACCCATCAGAATTATTTAAACATCTTTTACCCCTATCAAGTCATAAGACATAACTCTTCAATGACAAAAATTCTGAGATTTGTCCTTTGCTAAGCAGGAAGTGTGATGTGAAGTGTTGCAAAGTGTCTGCATTTTCTAGTAGTTTGATGCAATGTAGACATTTTTGAAAGTACTAAATAGTTACTTCCAAAATAAAATCCTCAGAGTATTCTAATATTGCAACTCTTCTTGGAATTAAAATTAATCATTGCCAAATAAACTTAAGGATAACACAAGACAGGTTTCGTGAGTCCCTCTTCTACGTACACATGTGTGCATATGTAGCTCATGTGTATACATTGTATAAGTGCAACCTACAAACAGTAATTGCCTTGTAAAATTGTCAATATTTTGATGAAATTTGATGGAAAGTTGACTACGTTTATAGTTTTTAATGTTTTTTACTTTAAAAAGGCAGGTGAGAAATTTACACGACCACGGCCATTTAATCGTTTTCAAGATGTACCTCCTCAAAGCACGCTGTTCAAGTTTTTTTCCTTGCCGAAGACAAACGGAATCGATGGAATCACGCTTGAGTGTATGTGTGTGTGTGCGTGAGTGTGTGTTTGTGACGCTTATCTTGAAAACACGATATTTCAAAATAGTACACATGAGTACTTTTCATACTTTATATGTAGATTTATCATATGTGCAGGAGGTTGCTATTGCTTTTTTGAAGGTCAAAGGTCATTTGAGTTTACGAGAGGTCAAAACACGAGAACTTTGTATAATAAACAAGATATTTCGAGTAGGAATGACAGATACCGACTTATTTACTTTTAATATATATAAATTTTTCATGTTAAGAAAAAACCGTGGTGGAGGTTAAATTTTATCTGAGGTCAGCAGGGGTGAAAAAAAGGAAATCTTGTGACTGCTTGTAAACACAATATCCCGGTTTACTAATCAATGCACATCAAATGCATCTAAAGATATGTTAAAATGTCCCCATGGACATGCACCAAAGGCCTGAGACGAGCCCATTGGTCATTCCATTCCTTTTCCTCCCTACACAGGCTGAACACTCTACCATTGATTGGTTAACACTGAAAGAAATATATATATATATATATATATGTATTATATCTTTGAACAAAGGTCAAACCATCTTGGCTTCATGACTTTGTGGTTAATTTTCGCACTAGCAAGCGGGAGGTCCCGAGTTCGAAACCCGGAGAGGGTCAGCTCTGCTTTTCACCTCAGCCAGATTTTCCAGCTTTACCCATTCTCTCTCTCTCTCTCTCTCTCTCTCTCTCTCTATATATATATATATATATATTTATATGTGTATATATATACATATATATATATATATGCTGTAGAGTGATGCACAGTGTTGATATTGTTTAAATTTTGACTTACTAGCACTGCCGATAAACAGCAGCACCCGTAACTGATAGGACCCTCGTGGCATGGACCTATTTCTCATGATTCATCAAAGTTGGACCGGTTTGTGCTCTCATGCTCTTATTATAACGGAGCTTCATCAGCAGCAACCTTTCAATATTTGTAGGTTTGGAATATTCATGATTTTTAAATATTGTTTTCTTGCTCGATTGCCTGTATACATGCGCGTCGAGAAAAGTAACATCTAAAACTATTTTCCAAAACTTTGAGCTGTTTTCAAAAGCGATCTCATTTGAAAATCTGTAAGATTTCTTCGTCATTTTGCAGGCAATAACCGGTTTATTTAAAAATAGTTTTTTCAATTGCTCCTGTTAGGAAGTTACGTGCGAGTGCTTATTTCAAGCATTTTACATGCACCGTTCCAACATGTGAGATATAGATCATGTTTTAGAACCAGGGTGGCAATCCATTTTTTGTTTCCGTGGTTAATAGAGTGCCACTTCCTCTTTGAAAGTTGAGGTGGCAGATCTATTTAGTTAGGTCTTTGTGGTAGGTAGGTTTCTGTGGATTTAGTAAAGACTTTAGTGTCTCGGATACCACGGAAACGTTCCCCTTCATTGATTTCAAGATCTAAAATTGTTGACTTAGAAATAAGTTAAGGAAGCAATTTGGTTCACCAGCAAGTTCAAAATTCCCGCTTGATTGACTGTACGCAATCTAAAGTGACTGAGTCAAGTCTAGCGAAACCAGATGAAAACCTGTGCTTTTTATTTCTCAAATTTTTATTCTTTCTCTTAGGAACGTTAGAATACTAAGTCAGGAAGGTATTCTCTTTTAAAATTAAATAGACCATAACTTAACGCAGTTATGTCTCTTCTTGACATTTATTTGCCTGAGAGGATGTAGACACACTTGAGGGAGTCTTTCGCCTTCAACGTTCTGCCAGTGGGCACGTAGACGACTTTAAACAAGTCTTAAATTTCCTTTGGCGGGTATGAGATCTTTAAGTACTTTGCGTAGCTTCAAGTGCGTTTAATCGCAAGATTACCATAACGTTTGTACCCGAGTTTCTTCGACATAAGTCTTTTGTAGACTTGGGTGTAGCTTTGATCATAAGAATCTAATTTTCTTAAACCGCTACCCGTACAGAGGAAATAAAGCGTTTGAAACTCCACCAGTCTTAAAGAGCTAAAGTGGAATTAACTTATCTGAGAAACCACAGCAAAGTTCATAAAGCTTACATTTCTTTCGCATGAATCCCTTGATAGTTTCGGGCGTTTCCTAGAAGGCGTGCGGTTCGACCACTGTCACGTGACGTCAGATGTGGCACCGCCTATCCTTATTTGATCTCAAATCTGTTCAACTTCATGACTGTGGTATTATTCTAAAGGGGCGTGTAATTCTTTTTCTACTGCTATAAACTTGCTCGGTATCATTATTGATAAAGTCTTTCCTAGCAGCCTCACATTAATATTTTCTGTAATAAAATCTCCAAAGGGGTAGGTATTCTTTCCAGAACGGGACCACGTATGACAGACCCTTGAAGTAATGGTCTGAGCGTTGAGAGGTTGGTCAATTAAGTTTGTGTCGTAGCTCCTTAAGGGAGCAGAACTCCTTCGGGAGAAATCGTTTGGTTTCGCCCCTTGGCTAGAGAGTCGGGGGGACTTTGGAAAAAAGTATTCTGTATAAAACGAGAAATTACCTTGTGGTATATGCTCTTTTATCAATTTATTAGACTATCATCATTCTTCCATACTTGTTTAACGGTACTCTTCTGGGGTGATTTTGTTTCCTTCTCATATGAGTAAAGTACACACTTAGCAAAAACGGATTGTACGAATTATTTGCAATGCCCCATCGTATACTCATTCTGCTCCCCTTTTCTCTCATTTCAATTTTTAAACTGCTCTTGATATTTGTAGGTATAAAATTGCAGCTTTTACTTATGCGTATACATCAATGGTTTGCTCCCTCTATCTTCAATAATTTCTTTGAGTATCCTATCTGTACAAGGCAAGTACTTTCATTGCACCCCGCTTTTACAGACTAAAGAGCCGGCGTTTTGCTAAATATACCGTCCTAAAAATTTGGAATGATTTTCCTATTCCAATTAGAAGAAGGCCTTCCCCTAACTGTTTTAAAGTTTGCTTGAAGCATTTCCTCGTTGCTAATTATATCTCGTAAATTCAACCTGTGTTGTTCTGTACTGTATTCTTTTTTCATTTCATTCGTATCGAATGCCTTATACTTTGTGCTGTCATCCTTAATGTATAAACATTATTGTTTATCATTATGTGTTATTCTGTTAAGGGACCCACAGGTAAGCTTTTTAGAGCTTCTTTGGTTTCCCCTCAACATTTCATTCATATTAGTTATGTACCGTATATTGTTTCTATCATGAAAGCTACTCTATCAATTTGATTGTATCTAATATATGCTTTAAGTCGATTATCGCTTGAATTAAAGTTCGACGTTCGACAGATCGAATTGAAATGTTTTTTTTTTTCTCTACCTTTTGCAATGCTGGTCGTTTCTTGTCTAGCAACCACTTTTATATTAGTGCATCGAAAGGATTTATTTTGCACAGGTAGCTGATAAATTCTTGTTTCTTTGTAACGTTATGTACCTTATAGCCTCACGTATCGCTGCAATTTGATGTAACCACAGAACTTTCCTCTAAAAGCATCATGATATGTTGGTTTTCCTTTTGAGCATCTCCCTGCTTGTATGAGGTGAGGTATGATAGATAGTGCGGCAACTTATCTCAAAGGTTTCGCGTGGAGGATCCATGGACTTCTTTAAGGAGAGGTCCAGTGGGAGGCAGGTGACAAGCAAGAGATCCATATGGCTAGATATCAAAAATGACTAAGTATGGTCTGAACAATAACATAATACCTCAAGGGAGACGCAGGTCCAAGATTCATCCTGGATCCATAATGTGAGGTTAAATATGAGTTTACTATTACATTTTTATGGATCTCTTTGCTGTTTTATATCTAAACACATCCACTCTACAAACAACCTGGTAAAATTTAACCATGATAGTAATTAATGATTAGCCAACCATGTGTTAGCCAAACGTGATTAACAAGGATATGCGAGACAGCGCAATTAACACCTTCCGGGTTAAATGAACGACTACTTGGAAATCCTGGTCAAATAGAAAGATTTTGTTGGTACAATTTAACAAGTCTTTCTTGGTTACTGTTACCAGGATATGGTTTTTTAATCAGTGATCAAAATGATCATAGTTTTAACCAGGGCGTTGCAGAGTGCATCTGCTTTTTTGGGAAGCTTGTTCAAATCGGGCACTTCCCTGTTCTAATCAAGAACCAAAGTAAGTTTAATATGCAGGCTGCTGTTCTATTCCCAAGAGTGAGTAACTTTGCTTCTTGTCATCTGATGTGAATGACACCTGTAAAGAAATTTCTACATTACCATCGTCCTGATCCTCATAAACCGAAAAGGTAGAGCCACACTAAACGGGACTATATAATTTAAAAATAGCCTACATTATTGAAAAACCGATTCTGATTGACAACCTAGGTTTGAGGAAAAAAGGTGGCCTATATGAAGCTATCGTTTAGGGTAACTGAAAGAGGGAAACTTCAAGCGTTATATTTGAGGGAAAAGACCGTAAGATTCCATGAAAATACAGTTAATTCCACAATAGAATGCATTACCGAAGCCAGTCCTCAATATATCAATGTCCTCTGTGAGTAGTACTTTACCTGTCGAGAAGAGCCTCTTTCCCATTTGATTAATTGGAACTATCCTTTATTAATGTGACATATTTGATACAATTGACAGGGCGAAAAGAGGCCCGGACTTTATTTTCGGGTCATAACCTTTGAAACCCAAGGCTCGCAGGTAGGTCTACGATAAATTAGGGGCTTCTTTTCGTAAGAATCTCTCTGTGTGACGCAAATTGTTTCCATATCAAGCCGTTTCTAAATTAAATTGCAGGTAAGATTTTAAAAAGGTATTACACATTATCCAATTTCTTGTAGGAGGTAGGCCTATACCCACATCAATGTAACATGAATACCGCAGTGTTGCATAATTGATTGATGTCGTGTTAAATTATTGTTCACAATCGGCAGACATGTTTGTAAGTCAACAGACATTGTCAAACTGTTAATATGCAGGATACAGCACGAGGTTTATAATTCATAACATCGAATTGCAGATACCTCTTTAGTCTATACTTCGCAAAATAGCGAGTTCCTTACTTCTTTTTTGTTTAGGTTCACGTTAATCTAGATAAATAAAATTCCTTGCAGACTGTTGTTAACAAAATTTCTGACGTCACCGATCGTGACTTAAAACCAGCCTCTCTCTTTAAGGAACGGTTTGACTGTACAATATTTATGTGTTGGTTACCGATGAATGTGATTTCATGTTTATACCCTCCCAGTGAGATTGTCGTTCTCTATTCCGAAGGGTCGTTGTTCCGAAAATAACATTAGGACCGTTATTCCGAAGGGTTGTTAATCCCGAGGGATGTTATTTCGAACAGCCGTTATTCCGAAACAAGAATAGGGGTCATTACTCCGAAGGGTCGTTATTCCGAAACGAGAATAAGGGTCGTTATTCCGAAGGGTCGGTATTCCGAATTTAAGATAAGGGTCGTTATTCCGAATAAAACATAAGGGTTGTTATAACGATCTTATGTTTTATTCGGAATAACGACCCTTATTCTCAATAGGGAATAGCGACCACTACAGTGTATTCGGAATAACCAGGGAGGTGCCTGGAATAACGACCCTTCGGAATAATGATCAGATCTCCTCTGTAGATGGCCAACAGGAATTCCTTGTAATACACACTCTACACCTGTGAGCCACGTCAATCTTGCTGAAAATAATTGTCATACAAACCCTACTTAAAAGGCTTCAAATGTCAATGGTAGTGCTACTACCTTGCATGTGTCTGTTTGAGCTATCTCCCTCTTTCGAGGCTTTTTACACTGACGATAATTCTGATGCTTCCGCCTTTAAGTACACAGCTTTGGAAACAGTTAACCCGAACTGGTTTACAGTGGACAATTCAAAGTTATAATTTCAGACATAACGCAATCGATAATTCTTCAATTATTTATCGGGCTTTTGTGAATATGAATGAAGATGTTGACATACGTATCACCACCGAGGTCTTGTAAATTTTATCAAATGAAAGAAAACTCCAATTAGTCGATAGCACAAGATTTCTCTTCATAAACAGGTATATTCACATAAGACGTATTTTGAAACAGTTATTAAACAAACGTACTTTCCCTTATGTGTATTTACTTTTTGACACTGAAATGTTTCTGTGGAAATAATCTTTTCATTTGGGTTTCATGAGTGGGAGTGAGCGTTCGCCTAAGAAACATTTGTAGGTCGAAGACTTAGTGTAGTAAACCAAATGTTTGTTCATTTTCCAAATAAGAGAGGAAATAATCCATACATTTTCATATGAACAACCGATTTTCTACAGATAGATAGAAACCCTGAGCTTTTAGAATCTGTAAGACTCGACGACTTTTTAGTGTCGTTACTTAACACTGCAGCAACAGGCCCGTAGCCAGGCAAGGTACAGGAACTGAAGGGCGGCAAAGTGACTTCCAGGGGAGGAAACATTTTCAAAGGGTGCGTGTGTGTGGGGGAGGGGGGGGTAAATGTGTAAAAATGTATTAAGTCAATAGCAACTTGAAAACTTTCTTGGGGGCGAAAAAATTTCAAAAGGGGCTTCGCCCCATTAGCTCCCTCAACTACAGGCTTGCGCACTCAGCAAACATACAACTGAATCGAAATACCTAGGCCTATGCGTACCCGCCCATAAATGCGGAAATCGGGGGAAGTGGATATACCCCTCCACATTTGGAAATGCTCCTTTTGACTTTAACTTTTTCACATAGTAACTTTTGCCTCAATGGCCAGTACGTTATCCACCCGCCCCACACTTTTTCACACAAATTTCCGCTAATATTCCTGCCTGAATACTCTCTTTTTTCACCCATATCGCATTCACAGGACTATAAATTTATGGTTTTACTTTGTTATATAAAGATTACAAGGAAATGACGGTAAAAACCCAATGTCTTAGCGTTTTTACAATATCGTACTTTAAAGCAACACCGGTAAATGAGATTCAGACAACTTCCACAATGGACTCAACGATAGCCTATAACGCCTTTGTTCCGTTCAAAGAAAAGGCTTATGTTCCTCAACAATTTAATTGTCAACACTACTGATCGAATTATTATTTCTTTAATCCAAAATCACCCTCAACTATAATGTTATCATGTTGGAGCCCGTTGCAGTATCTTCGACTAGAGCATGCTATGTTGAGGGCATTTTACATCATCAAATGTGCTTTAGACTTTATTAGCACTCTTGGAGGGATAGAAACCTACTTCAATATTTTATCCTTAATGTACGTACACTTTCCGTATCAAAAAGTCAACACAAACAAAAAATGGGCTATAGATTATTCATTTCACATACCGCAGTATAACACTGTGAAAGAACGTAAAAATATAATGACCACATGTGGGTTTAACAGGACAAATATAGACATAAGTAGAAGAGCCTTTAAGTTTAAAATTGTATACACCAAATATGGCTGTTTTATAATTTTTTTTCGAAAAGTAACCTGATCGGAAAGTTATCAAAATGCCATTGTAAAATAGCTGAAGGACTGTGAGAGGGGATAAAAAATATTCTCCCTTAATCAAAATCAATATTTGAGCCAGATATGAAATTCCATATATGGGCCAGATATGGAGTTGATATGTGGCCCATATCCGCACCGGATCTGGAATTTATATCTGGCCAGATAAAAAATTGGGTAGATATTCTCCAGATATGAGCCAGAACTTTGTATATGCTATATATGGACCAGATAAAATATAGTTTGGCTCAGACTTTATCTGGGGCAGATAAAATTTTATCTGGGACAGATATGGTCCTTATTTGGGTGGAATATCAATTCCTTACCTGGCCGATATCTGATTCAGACTTTATCTGGGCCAGATAAAGTTTTATCTGGACCAGACTAGGTCCCTATGAAATATAATAGGGCCCAGATTTATCAGAGCCAGGGACCACATCTGCTTCAGTTATGAATCATAGTTGGACTTTAGGTCCACACTCCCTACAGATACCAGCAACGACTGTTTGTAGGGGCTTTATAGGGATTTAATTTAATTAGCAGGTTAAATTGACTTAAGTACAGAAAGTTGACATGATTCATAATAGTGAACGAAAAAATGCTTTAAAATTTCCTTTTGTTTATGATCACAGTGATCTGTGCATGCTTCTTTTTTATACTTTGTTATGCATTTGACTGCATATGTGGCCTGCTGCTTAGTGAGTATTTTACTTCTAACTTGAAAAATCATGGAAAATAAAGTTTTATTTACTGGCTCTGCCCAAATATGCAATTTAAAGCAAGAATTAAGTATATTAATGTCACTTTTGGATGAAAAACTTGCTGCGGTAAATGTCAAACTCTGCGTCAAGATCATGACTAGTTTTAAAGTTTTTCAAGGACTTAAAATGACAACAATTTGCGAAAAGGCGATAAAGTTCAACAAAAATGTTTGTCTCAGGAGTGAGTACGAATAACTAAGACTAGATCTAACTACAAACAGTGATGTTAGTTTATCTGCTTTGCTCGTCCTTAAAGCTAGGTCTCTTCAACACTTTCGCCTTAGCGTGGATATAATTCGACGTTCTATTATTAAGCTCGTAAACGATATTTATGTGTATGTTAATACAATGCAAACCACTCTTCAATCTTTGAAGATTTATATAAGAATGTGTCATTGCATCAAATATTTGTTTTCTATAGATTTCAGACTTTCTAGTTTTTTTTGTTTTTGTTTTATTCATGATATGAGCTAAACGTGAACGAGAATTACACACTTCGAAATTAGGTTGTCGGTCATGGAGGTAAGTTGTACTGTTATCTGGTAAATGCATAAAACGTAGCACATCGATGCAGTCTCATGGTCCCTTTTTGATGTTTCCTACGAAATAGCCAGTTAAAGAGCCTATATCCCGCACATGTACTAACCTCTGAATACATAACAAACCGTCAGAATATTAAAAAGGCCAATGTTAACTAGCGTGTTACTTTAAACCCATTCCACCGCTGTATGTATAAGTAAAGCCACATCTTACTGAAAAGATAAATGTCTTTAGAATATCTTTAGAATTGTCTTCACAATATTGTGTCTCCACCAATTAGTAACTTCAAGAAGGATTTTAAAACATCATTGGTATGTTTGAGCAGTGGAGTCACCAGACTTTTTATTCGGGGGGGGGGGCACAAGGGGGAACAACAGTTTGATGGGGGCACAACTAGATAGTGGCGGACGCGGTTTGATGTGTGATCACAGGCCTGGGGGAGGGGTCTAAGGGCAGGTTGTCCTTACATGCAATCTGGTGCCACATACGCTACCTTTTGAAGTAAAGTTTGTGTTTGAAAAATTTAACAATTTTTAGGAAATTAAAAAGAAAAAAATACGCATGGATTGAGAAATTCTCGTGAAAGTGAAAAACGTGCATGTGTATTGTCGAATCAACGATCACATATTCGTTCAATTGTGGAAATTTCGATTAACGTGAAATTCTCATGATCCACGAACTGAGTGATTTTAGTCAAGATTGGGACTAAAGTAAGCATAGAATTTTGTTTCATATATATCTCTTTCAAAATTTGTTGGAATTGTTTTTTCTCGAAGAAGAAAATACAGAATAGTCTCATTAAAATTGCTGGCACTGAGGTTGCACCACAATTCGCAACGCAAGCGGCAGGCATTCCACGGCACGTATGAAACAACACCATTCACTGTTTTGATCAATGAGTCCATCTAGTCAGCGAGGCGGACGAATTACCGCGTATTACTCACACCTGTTGTAGCGGCGAGGGTTATGGATGGATTACCAAGGCCGATGCTCAGCCTCCGACACGTCAGTAGACACCGTGTGTTTTGTGAGATGGGTCGATTTCGTCATTCGAAAAAATACAAATTTCTACCTTTTTTGTCCTTAGAAGAATCAAATCATATGGAGCCTTGTAGTCGAAAGTTCTGACTACAGAACTTAAAGAAGATCTACGTTTTTTTAAAATCTCAAATCTCAGTTGGGGGCACAGGGGGTTACAAGGCTTTCTAGGGGGCACGTACCCCTGTCCCCTTCCCCTTGACGACACCACTATGTTTGAGGTTACGTAAAGGGAATATAGGCTAAGGAGCTCCCTTTCCCTCAGTAGAAGCACCATAGCCTTTTCTCGTTAGAAACTATATAATACGAACGATTTCTGAAAGATGATGGTGATGAGTCGTAGGAAAGTCTCTATAGCTTACTTGTTAATAATTGGAGGTCATGGGGTTTTGTAATTTTTTTCAAAGTTATACTGGAGTCAAATTCCAACAGTGATAACAATTAGCGCTGGACTACCCCAAAGCGACATGGCGCATTGATTGAAAGTCATTGGTTGTTATGTAAAGGTATGGTGACATATGAGGTAAAGTGAGGGTAGGGCTTAGCCTTGTGACTTCACACGTATGTCTGGTGGCTTGCCAGTTGAGTGACCATTTGAGATACAAGTGCCATTATTTTCACCCCCAGGGTGTACGCAATAGACTGATCTTAAATAAAGACCCCACTTCTCTTTATTCAGTTAGAGATCGAATTCTAAATTGCCTAATCACATGTCCTGTAAATTGCATGGACAAGCTGTAAATCATAGTAACGTTACTTAGTGTTTGCTAAATTATCATGCTAGTATGATGTATGGATAAATTCTTTCACGTATCGTGTGGACTGCTAGTTAGTTCAGTCACCGTGCTCATGGAGTTGACATCTACTATTTTTGTGACGAGTTTGAAGGTAACCATTGCATGACAATGCTTCTAATTAGCCCCGTTACTCATGTTTCACTTCCTGCAGTTACCACAAATGTGAGAAACTGTAGTTTCTGTGGAAATTGGGTTGTATATGATTGCTACATAATGGTAAAAAGCGTCTGGTCACGAATTTGTAATAAATGATTTTAATCATTAATGACCCTGGCTGTACCATTTCAGTTGTGAGTCAGATGGACAGAATCTCCTAGTTTGATCATTTACCATCAAGATTTGAGTGAATCTCAACAGTTGTGAAAAAAAATCATGAATTTTGTGAACCAACTCAATAAGCCCCTTTAAGGTCTCTGTACATAACATATAAAATCAACCTCGAAATCAATTAAAAAAGGTCATCGTATAAATTACGTTAAAGGCTAAAGGCTATAGTGGTTCCGTGGGCGCTATTTCCCCCTGGAGGGAGGTTTTGTAACTTAGGGGGCGATAAGAACCAAGGGGGTGGAAGGGAGCGTTTGCAAAAATGAGATACAAAATTTAGTATTAATCGAGGCTTTAAAAGATATCAAGTATTCTTCCTTTGGCTGAACTTTCAAATTGAAAGGCCCGTGTAACAAATTGGAGATAAAATGGAGTCAGCAAGTAGAGTTGGTGAAGGTGGTGAATTCATTATCTGCTAGATGCCAGGAAATTTGCTTTTCAACAGAGTTGCATTTTAAAGTTGTGAGGACCCTCATGATGAAGTTATGTACGCTACCACACTGTCACGGTGTGAATAATGTCACAATGAATAGAGTCAAAGGCAACACTTTATACAATATCAGAATTTTGAGACTTGAATTTATCGACGGCATGTGTTGCAGAACAAGAAACTATGGTACAACTAATTGTGTAAGCAGTCGATAAGAACTACGGTCAGTGAAAAGTTACCCGCCTATATGAAGTGGTACTTCGGCCTCAGAAGGGGTAGTCTTGGTCCCGGATACTGAGGTTTGGACTACAACATTGTTTCGTGCACATGATCTAATGTAGCAGTTGTTTAAGAGCAGTGCCTGATATAACAATAGCTTGGCTGAGTACTTGAGCTAAAGACCAGAAAACATTCTGAAGTGACTGATCAGCTAAGGAGTGCAACTCATGGGGGATTGCTCTGCCAGAACAAAAAGCTTTTTGTGGATCGGAGAAAGTGAAATAAGAGGAGACGTTGAAGTGTTGCTTCTGCTTTTTTAGCCTTTGGAATGAGGAAGTCTACTCTATTAAACTCTATGCTTTTCCTTGAAGACACGATTTAAGTTACTAGGTAAAGTGCATTTGTGGCAACAGCTGTCAAATTAATCATTTGTATTGTCTTGCAGGAAACGACTTGGAGTGTGTACCAAATTTGTAACCAGAGATTATTCGAATTCCTTAAAAAATCTGCAAAAATGACTAATTATGATTTGAACTAATCATTTTGTTATTTCATTCAAAAGTAAAGAGGGAAAAAGAGGGATGTTACTATTGATAACCTCACCACAGATTCTGGAAATAGTATTCACCAGATTGTTTTTCAGTTGTTTTTAGGTAAATGATTCTCAGCGACGTAAATACTTTCCTGGTCCTGTTATTTTTCACAATTTAATATCTTCAGTGGAGACAAAATTGCACAAAGTTTGATAAACGGTTTGTAAAAGTTAACTTCATTTAGCAAAAAATGACTAGAAGTATGTGTCAATGGGTTTTGTACTTGTAGGATACCTTGAGTAGCATGCATGGGTTTCGCTCCTGGTCCCCCACTGAGACATTGCTCCATCAGGGCAGCTAAGGAGGGCCTCTAGACTCTCTGCCCATGGGGAACACTTCACTCTCTGGAATTCCCAAAATGTTCCTCTCTTTTAGTGAAAAGGTTTTCCCCCCTCGACTCCGATGAAGGCTTAACGCCTTTGTTAATCGCAGGGTTTGGATTTGCCATCATAAAAAGAAGACCGGTGACGCATTTGTCTGTTTGTACTACCCTGGGCCAGGACCATATCTGCAAAGGCTGTATGTGTACCTTTTACTTCAACATGTGCTTTAACCTTTTTCCAGTTTCATTTTTATTAGTACTTGGAAGGGACATGGAAGGGGCGGTTGCTCACTCCCACATGGTGAAAGGGGGCGATGAGGTGAAAAAGGTTGGGAACCACTGGGCTAGATAAATTTTGTTACAAGTATTCTTAATTGGTAGTTAGCAGTCTGTATCAATGGTTAACTAACGAATAATGTAAGTTCTGTGATGTAAAATAAAATAGGCTTGCCATAAGCTAAGACACAGTTGGGCAAAAGTTTAACTTGTCTATTTCTCGAACTTCCATATCACATTTTGGACAGTACTGGGTCATTATTTGCTGAAATTTTTAATAACTGAATATGACACACTCTAGACAAAATGCTGCTTCTCCACTTAATCACGCATTTTTCACATTGGATTCACCAAACGGGTCTAAAAAAATGACCGCTTGCGTGAATTAAGTGCGACGTTTAGTATTTGAAGTTCAAAATTTTAAAAACAAGTAAACACTCCTGGACTGAAGAGCGGGCCTTTCCTTCCGATTTTGAAATTAGGAGATGTTATTGGAGCGGAAGGGAGGGCTGAAGCATAATCATACGTTTAACTGTCAACATGTATGTCGAAAGACAGTTAACCTTTAAGTTCATTCTGTTCGTCATTTTCCAATTTAATTCTGGCGTAAGTAAGCATTCTTATTCAAACCAAACCCCGTGAAGTGTGTGTTTCTCCAGATGAATTAAGCTCTTGTCACGTGTGATAGCAAAACACATATCAGACTACCTTCCTTGGTTCCTTCTGCGCACGTTCTTATATGTTTCTATAAGTTAACAATTCAACTAGTCACCTGTTTCACTGACTAAGTCTTCCAACCATGGTCAAATTATTGTCACATAAATTCCACAACGTTTCATCGCTTCTATACATCTTTGCTAGAGAATCCCATGTGCACCCTTTTAAAGGAACCGAAATCTGCAGCGTCTTGCGGACGAGACGCAAACTTTGTTATCTCAGACCGAATAGGGCGATCTTCTACATTTTCTTGAGATATTTGGTCGTGGGAAAAAATCCACGTCCCGCAGTCAAAACGCAGCGGATTTCGGTTCTGGTGTGAACGCACCTTCAAGATGCTACTGTTATACGTGGCGGTATGCTAGATCTAGAGGGGTATTATTCCACTGTTGTACTTGTCGTGCAGCTATCGTTTATCTGCCCATCTATCACTTTGCCCATTTATCTCCCTGTCTTCATCTTTCTGTTCGACCGTCGACCCGTCGGCCCGTCTCTCTGCGTTCATCTACGAATTTTCATCTCCTTGTGTATTTATATAT
>WURT03045708.1:0-14531 GCA_009936505.3 Holothuria glaberrima
CAACACTCATTACTCTTGTAATGCATAAAAGTTTGAGGAAGTAAAGCTATTAATGGAGTTTATTGGTTAGGCTGAATGGTTTTGTAATGACTAAAGCTATTTTCTTTTTATGCCATGTTGGTGCATTTAAAACGCAATATTTCCCTTTAAGAACGTCACTCTAATTGTTTACATGTTTTAACAACTCTCATCTTAGTCTAACTGTTGGCTGAAACATATCGTTTTCTGATCACACTTATGCCAAATTTAAGTTGGAATACCCTTTAACCTTGCAGTGTAGTTTCCAAACCTAAGATGTGTGAGATGTGGAAATGCTGAAATAGGTTCCTCACGTTTGCCTCTGGTATTATTTAGAACGTTCTCTGGTATTACTGAAAAATAATTTTAAAACTTGTGATATACAGTATGAGGCAAAGGAGAACATGCAGCTGTGATGTCACAGCAATAAGGTAATTAATTTGTAAGTTTGTAATATTTATTTAAACACAAGAATTTGACTTTCCATCATAGTTTCATTTTTAGAAATATCTCATTCACTTCTTCATTTGAATTAAGTCGATAAAGAAAATAAACTTAGTGATAAAATGTTTATATGAATATTACGTTGAAGGTTCATCTTACTTCTTTTATCAACAACCCAAATATCCAAGAGATTGTAAAGAAACTCGTGACCAGTGTTCGTCTGATAATTCAAGCGGTGTTTATACCATCAAGCCAGATGGATATCCACAACCCTTTGAAGTTTACTGTAACAATGACGCTGCTTCCGGTGGTTGGACTGTAAATTACCAAAACGTTTTGTTTTTGGAAGGGCAGTAGTAAGTAAACAATATTAGTTAATATGAATTATGTACTTTAACCGTCAAAATAGTACATGTGAGGAAGTCTTATTTTTCGAAAAAGGAAATCGGGACTGCGCGGTGTTAATCACAACATATAAAAACCATTATTTGTACTACAGGTTATCCAGCATCGATTTGACGGAACTTTAACGTTTAATAGAAACTGGGACGATTATGAGACTGGATTCGGCTTTTTGTCCAATGAATTTTGGATTGGTAATGACAAACTATCTTACTTGAGGAATCAAGCAGAGTATGAACTTCGTATTGACAGGATGCTGTCAAATGGATCATCTGTCTACGTCAAATACAAGACATTCCGTGTTAGTGATGGGTTAAGTCACTACGCACTAGTCAATGCTGACGGATTTACTGGTAATCTGAGTGAGTATATTGATCATTATTGCAGTGCGCCGCCCTTCGACCTTGGCATTACTGCTGAATTCTTTTCTTAAGCCATGTATGGCTTATAACGCTCCTGCGCGTAAAGTAACTTAGTTCGTACAAATATTCATCTGTGGTCGTCATTAAATAATCCATGTAACAAAAGCAAATACCGTGACTACAAGAAAGGTTAACGAGTTAATTCGATGAAAGAGCTCCGTGGATAAATTCCTAGAAAACGCAATGAAATGTCATTCGGCCTTTTTACCATTGAGATGTAAAGCCTAGAGTATATTTCAATTATGGCAATCTCTGCTTCTTAGTTGGCACGCAACAAGACATAGCCTATATCCTGTACTGCTTGAAAGCGAACTGGCTTCATGGCACTAGATTGAGAGCAAGATGTGCTGTATTCCTCTCATGTTTTAGTTCAATGGTGAGAACAGCTACAGAACCTTGTACATGACAAACAGCAATCTGGACAGAACTATACAACTGCCGTATGATGAATATGTTGACCACAACGTGTAATTACAGAGAAACGATGATAGCAACAAGAGTGCCAACAGAATAACAATGTGACTATGTAGGTCAATACTTTGTTTGAGTATGCCCTTGAAAACAATTTTGCAAACGTTCTGAAGGTAGTGAAAAATATTTGGTTTCAGTGACTAAAAAAAAGCCGTACCAAATCCACATCAGAACTGGCATACTTCAAACTGTAAGTACTTGTCTAACACGCACTACAATTCTGGGAATTTGCAAGCCAATACAGTTCTATTTGCATTTGAATTGACTCACAATTGCAATTTACAAGTAGCTGCCCAGCGCTCTTCTTACCGGGCAGAGGTGTATTCTTCATTTGCAGCCCGATATCCTCCTTCTTGTAGCATTTTTGAAGTAAGCTGATGATTGTTGTTTTTGTGTTAGTGTTTGCGTTTTGAATTGTCAGGGAATGAGTGGGAGATAATTATTTTATTCAATGCAGGTTGTGTCGTGTCAACATGTCCACCCGAGACGATACATAGAGAATGTTCCTGCCAGCAGTCATGTAATGATCTCACTGGGAAGTCATATTGCC
The DNA here is from genome assembly GCA_009936505.3 of Holothuria glaberrima. Taxonomy (NCBI): domain Eukaryota; kingdom Metazoa; phylum Echinodermata; class Holothuroidea; order Aspidochirotida; family Holothuriidae; genus Holothuria; species Holothuria glaberrima. The sequence goes on from WURT03045708.1 coordinate 2,308, forward strand.
ATGACGAATGTATTAAAGCTGTGTACCAAACAAGTGTTTTGTGAGCGAAAAAAATGCTTACATTTTGGTAAGAAAAACAGTGTTTTCAGTCATATATAATATTGACGCAATCCAGAGACGTCTGGTTTACTTTGAACCGCATACTTAACGGGACATCGACCAGGGTTCTGGTAAATTATTTAACTTTATTTGGTTGAAAATGACCAGAACTGATTTCTGCTTGAACCGAAACTAGTGAAATATTTCGACACATTCCGGTTCGGTGCCCATTCGATTTGACCTATTTTTAACAGTGTATAGTGTTTGTAAGACGATCATGATAACCTATATGGAATACGAAATTGTTAATGATTTTCATTGGCTATAACTTAACATTGTGAAAGGATGCTCTTGTGTGAACAACTTTATTACAGAGTGGTGAGTCATACATTAGCAATGACTGCAGAGAAAATTGTACTTGCATCGATAATCAAATAAGTTGTAATCCTGGCTATGAATGCAGCCCTCATGCAACCTGCTTAGAGGGAAACAAGGAACGAAAGTGTTACTATAATGTCGGATATGACGGTGATGGTGAAACCTGCACAGCATTGTACACAGACTGTTACGATGCATATGAAGCTGGTCATAGACAAGATGCCGTATATACAATACTACCAACAGGATGGTCTGGATCACCATTCAATGTATCTTGTGACATGACAACTGCTGGTGGAGGATGGACTGTAAGTTACATCTCTGCAAAATAGTGATGAAGTATTTCAATCTCTCCTAAATTTTAAATCACTCAGTAATAGAGTGACAAAAGAGATTTTTGTGTCATTTTTTACTTAAAAATAAAATGGATGCAAACACTTTGCAGGGGTGTGGAGTACATTCAGTAGTGTTTTAATGTGTTGCAATCAATTATCATTCACCGTTTATATTTCTGTTCTGTAAAAACTCGTATATTTTGCTGTTCTCTTTCATGTAGAATCAAAATGCTGGCAAAAGTTCGAATCTGGATTCATTAAATTTACTTAATTAAAATCCAAATATTTAGTTGATCTGAAGTGGGTTCCTTTTGTGTATACGTATGAAATGTATATTGTATGCGTTATTTACCCACATGTACACGTGTTTTCGTTGTATAATTTTTTGTATACCAATGTTTAAACGACTGTTATCGTTTTCGTTTTCAGATATTCCAACGTCGTACTGATGGTGTGACCGACTTTTATAGATACTGGGAAGATTTTAAACTCGGGTTTGGCGCAGTAGACCAATGAAAGGATTTTTTGGCTCGGAAATGAGCAAGTTCACTACATGACAAATCAAAAAGCTTACTAGCTGCGGGTAGACATTCGCACTTCTGGAAATGCACACTTGTACACGGAATGGACATCCTTCAGAATAAGCGACGAAAGTTCAAATTATCGACTCACCACTACAGGATATAGCGGTGATGCAGGTATACTCTCTAGCATTATCAAATAAAACTCTAATTTACTAAATATTTAGACTTTGATGATGAAACAATTATGGGTTCAAATATAACATACTGAAGTGAATTAGTGATCTACCACTTCAAACATGTTAATTTAGGGGGTACATTTTTCTCTTCTTTTCTGTGCGAAAGCTGTTTCTCAGTAAAGTTCGGGCCACTCTTTATATTTCACTGGCGTTAAGAGAAACATTCATTATTGAAGTGGAAGGTCTGAAGTGTCATTTCAGTTTGTATTTCGTATTTATAAGTTTTTCCTTTCATTTTACCGGCATTCACTTTTTACGCTTTAAGGGAGGATAGAAGAATGTTTTCAAATTAGGTCGCTTATTTTTCATCTGTGGATTTTTGCCCCAAAGAAAATACAATTTTACGATTGCCTTAATTCATTTTAGTATATCTCGCCTCCTAAAAATATTTTTGCCCCATGAAAGCTATTTTGCCTCCTCTTTAGGATCGTAATAGTGTGCATGCTAACGCGAGCAGACACGTGCTTGCGCCGAAGGCGTTTGATGCCTTAATTTGCCGTAAAACATGAAGCCCCACTGGATGAGCTGTAATACCGCAAACGCGTTCCTTTTGGTGACTTCACATTACTGTTTTCATTACGTTTGATTGACGTTGATGAACAGTCTCTCCCGGGGAGGAAACAAAATTTACGGCAAAGGATTAGTTTACGCAGAATAGATCGGAACGGAAACTTTGGCATGTGAAACATATATGTCGCATTTGCTCACGTATTAAGCTTATTTAACACTACGGTGTTCTATTAAATATACCGTTGATAAATTATTTGTGGAATCGCTTTGCCGTATTACAAGTGTCATGGCGGCCCCTATGTAGGCTTCATCGGATACCAAGAGGGCAATGACTGTATTACTTTACGGAGTAAAAGTCAGGCATCTAGCGCCTTGGACGCTAATACGCGCTTGCACGCGTTAGCATGCACATCACTGATGTTATGTAATATAATGTAATGTAATGTAATGAAATCTATTGTGTTGGTTTCTGAAACGTCACAAGTGGAAATTGGAATGCAGACAAACCTAAATGACACGTCACAGTGATCCTTCTCAACACACACGAACTTACAAAACAAGCCACTTAGACTATTCAGTATGACGACAGGCTTTCAGTTGTCAATAAGGTTTTGTTTTCTTTCCAGTTTCGAACTGTTACGTCTTATTTAACCACCCCAGTAAAATGGATTTTTTTTCGTGAGGTTTGATGAATCTTTAGAAAGGAAATATCCTCAATTGAACAACAAAATCATCTCTAGGTGAAGTTCTAGCCAAAGATTTATACCAAATGAAAATAGCCCTTTTTGCGAAAATGTAATCTCAAATAGGAACTGCTGAGAGCCGGCCAACTTTACATTAGTCACTTGCCGTACAACCTCTTTTTTTAGGTTGTAACACATGAGTTATGTATTTGTGTAGGTTGATTTAAAATTCAGTTGAAAAAGACTAATAGGCAGCATATTTTCTGCGGCAAGACATGTTGAAATGTATTGAAACAACAACAACAACAAGTTTTGACAAACTTTCTTGAAAGTGGCCAAAATGTGTTACTTCAAAACGATCAGATCATCAGTACTCTCAAAAGTCCTATAGAAGGTCAAATTTTGGATTCCTCGTTACACTACTAGGATACTTTCAAGGTGAACAAAACATTTATAACTTACTTGACAAAATAAAATTCAAACCTTTCCACCATTGTACTTATATTTTGCATTTAAACTTCAAAAAGCAATTATCAAATCTAAAATAATCTAGTCAATAAGGTGGCATGCAGCAGAACTTCATAAAATATTTGAGTACATCTTTTTCAAAACTGTACCGCCTCAGTTTACCGTTGGACATAATCTTGTAAAATATTTGATAAAATTTTGATTAGTGACCTTTTATTGAATACATTCTTTTGATATTGTGTTATATTGGACAAATTTGCAAATTAGAGCTTTTGTAATTACTGCAGGTAATATTCTGGCTACTTGTGAAAGCGGTAGACAGTTTAGCACACGTGACAGGGACAACGACGGATGCAGCGTTCGCCACTTTGCACAAGGACACAGAGGAGCCTGGTGGCACAACACGGCTGCTTGCTCTTATGTTTGTACCGAGTGCTATTATAGTAATAGACGTTGTGATTATTTTGAAACGAGAAACGGGTGTAATAACATTGGAACTGGCTCAAATCTAAACGGTGACTACCAGGGAGGCAATGGAGAGAATATCTACTGGAGTAATTATCGTTACTGCAACCTCAACTTTGCGGAGATGAAAATTCGGCCATCTTCTGTTTAAAAGTGCCTGGTATCAAAATCATTGCCTTATCTGTATCTACTTGAGAAACGATGAGAAGAAAGAAATATTTAAACAACCTATAATAGACATGTACCCCTGATAATTCAGGTATTCCTTTTTCAAGAGTCTATTGTCTGAGAATGCGCTGAATGTAAAAGTATAACAGCAAGAGTGTCTGTGTTTCTTATTGTTAAAGGTTTGAAGTTAACAATGACAAAAAATAATCTTTATTCCTTTATTAAATACAATTTACAAAGATGGCAAGCGTGTGCGCATTTCTAACAAGAGACTTTTCGGCAGAAGGGCCCAATACCAAACAAGGTGTTTGAAAAACTTTCTCACTGTTTCTGGATAGCTATTTTGATCAAGCACGGAAACAAAATCACTTAATTATGGCAATTACGATTGCCTCATTCCACAACTTCTCAGTGCATAATTATACTCACGAAGGGTTCAGGAGTTTGAAAAAATGATGTTGACTCGAGGGGCGTTAAGATCTTCTTGCAATTACAAGCTACCGATTACAAATTGTTAGATATGCCTGACGGTTCTTTATATCTTGAGAGAGGCCTGGTCATAGATTCATACTTTGCCATATGTTGCATTTTAATGCTCTTTTTTTATATTTAAATATCCTGAGTAACTGACTCCAACGAGATTCTTGAGTTCGGATACAAGTCCCTTCCCCATACCTTGGAATACTATGTGCTGTGATTGCGTTCACCTTTAAGCGTTATAGCTCGCAATGGGTTACTTACCTCAGAAAGTTGCTGTTTAGGGCAAGATCCCTGCTTACGTAAGGTCACAGTTTGCCACCCCCAAGAAAATATGTGAAGATAGGGAAATGAGTCCATAGATATTAGGGAAGCCTTTTGTGAAATGAAAATTGGTTTATGAGGGAAATCAAAAAAGTCTTAAATTTTACCTCTTATATAATTATTGATTGGTACACTTTTTGAAACTTTCTATGATCAGTATCACTTTATTGCACTTCTGTCTTGTATCAGAAAAAAAAGGAGAAAATTAATTTATGAACGGTTTCTTGTTGCGTTCCCTTTAAAAGTTTTTAAAGGGGTGGTGGTTAAAAAACAAGGGCAGGAAAGAATGTTGGACATGGTGGAGGGGCGGGTAGGTCGGAAACCCTTAAAATCTCGAAAACCCTTAAAATCCCGAAAACCCTTAAAATCCCGAAAACCCTTAAAATCCCGAAAACCCTTAAAATCTATACGTATCTGTAAACATACACGCATATGTATATATATATATACGTTTATATACACATATGTAAATGTAAACGTATACACACTGGGATATGTATATTTAAAATATATGCAAGTGTTAACTTGAGCGGTACCGGAGCAGCGCAAATCTTTCATTTTCCTCGTCGCAAATAGCAATATTTGGGTATTCGTTCAAAAGTCAACAGTAACCAAACTTTCACTATGAAATTATAAATCCAACAGCCGTCGATGGAAGTGGTTGGCAGGGAGGATAAAAGACCGGGAATAACAAGAGCGTTTTTGACATTGATAACATAGAATTAAAAGTGGGCAGAAAAAAGTCCTATGGAGAGAATTTATGTTTGTGAGACAATCTTCTGCGAGATAACCGGATCCAAAATAGTATACACCCATGGTGTGGTACATTAGGCCATTAGGCCATGTTAAGGTGAAGATCCAAAAGTCCGTTTTAAAAAGTTGTCAACATTAAGGTGCAGTTCAGTGGCGCAACGTGCCTGGAAAAGAGTAGTTTTACCTGTTTAGGAAAAGATAAGTATAAAAGCTAGTCGCCACTGTAGAGAACAATCTGCTTATTGGAGATAGATAGTGAACAAGAGGGTACCAATGAAACTTGAGAAGCTGTTTTCGGTGAGAGCCAGTCAAACAAATAATTCCCTATAAAAATTGAAAAGAATCAAATTGAAAAGAATCTTATCAATAGAGGCATGGAGTAAAAATGTTGTTAAATATTTCACTATATTTGGGTAAACAAAGAACCGGTTTTTTTTCCTTTTACCTAATCTAGTAATGGTTAACCATGGAAGTACTACTCCGAGGTAGTACTTCCATGGGTTAACCAGATTTAGTCAAATATCAGGGCCGTAGCCTGGTCGAAATCTCTAGGGGGCACTTTACACTATCTAAACGGAACACTCAGTGGCGTGCCTATAGAAAGTTGACTCCAGAGAGGACCTTTCCGAGGCCCTTTCCACCTGTGATGAGTGCCATCCTGGGGAGAGGCGAGTGGAGAGGTACGTGTAGGGAATAGTTTTGGTGCAAAATTGTGCTATCGTTCGCAAACCCTCGAATCGATTTATCTTTATAAATGGTTATTTAGTGATATTCTTCCTAGTTTTTGGATGGGGGTTAGTCAAGAGGTGCTGTCTAGGACAAGGGGGTTACACTCTATACTCTTTGAGAAATTTTTGTCTTTGTGAGGTCGCTTGAATGCTAAATAATGCTATGTTTGGCAAAGTTTCGTAAAGCGTTGGATTAAATTATATTTTACATATAAATTTTAAAAATTTCACGCTTTAGAAACAAATTTAGATTTCAAAGAGAAAAGTTAGATTTGACTTAATGTTAACATATGCAGTCGCCTCAATTTGAATGAATTTACCTGGGTATCGTTAATGGCTTTCGAGGACCATGTTACAATATGTTCCTCACTGAGTTGTGAAATTTGCGAATAGAGTAATTCCTTGTTATACCTCGAATATGAAATATTTATGTTCTAGCAAATCAAGAAAGATATTTGAAGTGAAGTGAGGGGGATATCGTGAGATTTAGCTGTTGTTTCAAAATACGTTTGCGGCAACTGCTCATGCCTTTTAAAGAAAAGGTCCTTTATCAGCCTGTTTAGTTAAACGAATAATTAAAGGTAGCAATATTTAGCCAGCATATATCCTGATGTATTCAAGCTATGTTTCTTGTAGTAGGAAGATGGTCCATTCGTCTGGAGGAGAAATCAGCATAGGAACGCGTGTCCCGGGTTCCCCTCGGAAATTTGGGAAGAAAGGAAGAAAGGGACCCTTATGTGCGATTTCCAAGGGTTTGAGAGCCTTTGAATTATAATTTGGACAGTGAATTATTCGGAATCCTACTACTTTTTTCAAGTAGACTGGCTTTAATCTACATTAGGGAAATCCCAGAAGGTGGGGGCAGTTGCCTCTCGCAGGGTACAGTCGTAAATATTTGACAATATTCCAATAGATTAGATTGTTTTAGAGCGCTGAGGAAACTCACATGCATGGTTTCATGGTTATATCGTAATTGAAATCTTTAATTCGTAGGCTTTGAATACGTAAATGTATACGCCATTTGCATACTTGCTTGCGTCAAAACGTCTTTTAGTTCTCACCTCGCATCAATTTGGAAATACATGAGTCCGAAAAAATAGCCATTCATGGGTAGTCTTTGACCAATCCCTCTCAACCAAAATACTAGGAGTAATGCCTTATAAGCCTTCAGGCAAATTATAGCACCTATTTGCAAAAGTAATGAAGGTTCTCTGTCCTAACCTAATTATTGGAGGGGACTTTGTCTCACATACACCTCTGCAGGAAGACTGAACAAAAGTATTACGTTCCTACCAAATTATTGCGGGAATGTACCCGTGTGTCTATGGATGTTTTATTAACAACCGAACATGAACTCTGACCAGTGTGCGCGAAGTGCGCCCTGAAAGTAATCGGAAGTCATGGCTTTTGACTCTTCGAAAAGTGTAATTTTCACCCAAATATAGGCAAGATTACGACTTTTGCCAAAATGTCGTAGGTATATTGTCTCCCAATCATCGAAATTATTAGAGGGGGCTATGTCCCACATAAACTACATCAGAAATATCATGGTCGTTGACAAAAGACGTGAGGCGAAAGGCGGTCCGTCCCCCACCAAATTAAAAACGTCCTCAGCCCCGGGTTCGCAGCCTTTTTGGATATACATCATTAAAATTAGAAAAATTGCATTGTCAATATCATGAGGATTATGAGGAACAGTGGAGCGGTCACAACTCGCATTTTTTGGAAGACATGTTTATAGATGAGCAGTAAGTTTTGTGTACACAAATTCATCACAAAAATTTTCCCCAGAAGATTTCCTGTACATTCTAGATTTCCTTTTTTCGTTTCTGATTGTGGATTGTACCCGAAAGAAATATTTTCTTTCCCTTTCGACATCTCTCTTCCATCACCCATATTGACCGTTCTTTAATCTGATTTGCATTTAAGCGAACATTGCATCACCCAAACATATTTACCAACCTATGGGTATCTATATTCCCAATTGGTGACTTCACTATGATTGACATAACTTCAAACAGTAGCTTTAAAAGACAAATTTCGTCATCCCAGACAGTTCCAATTCTCCCAGCTATGCTTAAGACCATGCCCTGGTGAACATACAAGTCTAATTAAGTGCAGGGGCCTAGCCAGTTTTTGTGTGAGGGGGAAATGGACTCATCGTCCCCATTCTTGACCGCCGTCCTAGGGGAGGGGTATAAGAGGCGAAGGCCTTAGATGCAAAATGGAGCTATATTTTGTTTCTTTTTATACTAGATCTCAGTGTTCTCCACGAGGGGTTTTTGAGGGGCGATCGGCTCTCTGAGTGAAAATGGCCTCCACTCAAAAATAGTTGCCGCCCTAAAAAAATCCAGCTTCCATTTTCAAGTTCATATTGTTTCATGACACATATACAAGTCAGTAGGAAGGTAAACTTTTTCATCCCTCCAGGGGTGGCGCCAGGATTTGCCCGACACGGGGGGGCGCAGATACCATGCCATTGCGAGGTATGTATAAGGCATAAAATTTGTACATGTTAGAGGAAAATAGTTTCGTGCTGATTTAATGTTTTTCCCGAAAACTAAACTGTAAAAATGCGAGCGAAGCGAGCTAAATTTTCTGGGTAAGCCTACACTAAAAGAAATCTGTACTTATTTAAAGTTTATTGTATGTAGGTCAATTGTTCGGGCAGTTGGTCCCTATCGGTCACAACTAACATTGTACTTCCCTCCTCGAGTCACTAGCCGTACCGCACGACAGACACAAGAGAACATTAACATTTAGTTTAGCGAAATGAGATGAAATTCCTGATTTACATAAATCCATGAATTCTAGTTATTAGTTACTTGAAAAGATGGAAAGGATTTGCACTTTATCAGAAATTAGTAACGGGTCTGAGGAAGCGTGGGCAAAGGGTACCGAAAATTTGGGGGTTTTACCGCAGAAATGACCCTTCTGAAAGCCAAAATTAGTAAACCGACCATGGGTGGCGACAGAAATTTCCCGACAGTGGGCAGAGCCATGCCAGTGACCCCAGTTTCCGCCAGCACCTATTTTGAGGGGTGATGAGAAGGAAATATGAATGAGTCTAACCATTTCATGCCATTGCAGGGCATATTTTGCACAATATTACTTAATACTTCGAAAGCTGAGTTGCGCACTGAAAACTTATTTTGAATCTTAATCGTGAAGTTTCAAAGTCTCGAAGCGGGCAAAAACTTTTGGTAGGCTTACACAAAAAACAAATGTAATCATTAAGGACAAAAAATAGAAACTGTAGGGATTGTAGACCGTATTGGGGATAACATACATTGTGTCGAAACCACCCGATGGAATACCCCGTAGGAAGCTGTTCGAGACTGGGGGCCGAACCTTGTTTCGGATCGCCGTCCTGGGGAGGGGGTTTACCCTCAGGCTCCCCTTTGGAAAAATTTTAGATATTTTAGGGTCCTTTGATGTGATTTTGTGCATCATTTTGGACACATTTTAAGGTAAATTACTGCAAATTTTTAACATTTCTTACAGAAGACACGAATAAGGGTTTCCAACGGAACATTTTTTTGATATTTGAGTGTCCTTAGATGTAGTCTAGTGCTTCATTTTGGAAAAATGTTAAGGTAAATTGCTGCAAATATTTGACCTGTGTACTCTGCCTACCTGTTACTTGGAGAGGTTGACAGGACTTCTGCTATCTACCTATGTGGAACTGAAGTATTAAGGAAACCGGAGGGACTCTTTAGCGCGCGCAACGCGCCGAAAATTTGGGGTTTTTATTTGAGAAACTGTTCTCTTGAGAGCAAAAACAGGTAAACCGTCGGGGAGACTAGTCGCCTTCGGAGACTGCATACTCTATCGTATCGCCTATGACTCCCAGAAAAAACTGTTAAAATTTCCCGACGGGGAACAGCCTTTCCGATGGGGGCTATGGCTACCCTCCCCCGCCTTCGCCACCCCTGCATCCCTCCCTCGCCTCGCCGGTGTTGTATTGCTCGGATTTTTTTTTGCTCTCTTTCATTTTTTCGACATCGCCCATCGGGTCCCTAAAATTTCTGTAGGGGCACTCTGCCCCTGCCCCCTTTGGCTACTACGCCACTGATTAAGTGTAATCCAAGCACTCGCTCTGCATTGTATGGAATGTGAGCTATGGTACCATGCATCTTTTGATTTTTCAAACTTTGCTGTCAATGAATGAGCAGTCACCAACTGAGACTTCGATACCCCCACACTAAAAATATACTGTTGGGTGACGACTGTCTCCTTTTAACACAAGTTCCTTAAGATTGGTTAACGATGACATGTGCAGGTCAGTTAAATTGACCTTGCAATAGACAAGGGTCAGATTACAGTTCGGTAGTAATGGAATCACACAATAGTTTACCCCGCAAACCATGGACCTGGGTAATTTAATACAGGCTAGTTTTGCTTGGGGTAAAGGTTGAGAGAGCAATTTTTAATTGACGGATAGGCTAGAATATTAGTTGGACGCTGATTGGCATTCGCTGATTAGAATTTATGGCCCCTCCAGTCGATCACGATAACAATGACAAACACTGGTATGATCTTAAATTGTCATTTTATGGTTTTTCTCATACTTAGAGCATGTCAAAGGTTTGCAAATAGCCTATACCACGCATTTAGGGAAATCTACCCCAACTCTTTTAAAGTAAGGTCAGTTTTTTATTAGTAACGTAACATTTGAAACTATCTATTTTTTTTAACTAAGTATAAACATGAGGAACATACAAAAATTCTTTACTTTAGGAATTTTGCCCACTGGCGTACCGAGGGTGCGGGAGAAGGGAGACCCGGGTCAAGGTATCGCCCTCGCAAGTCACTCACCCAGAGCTTCCAAGGGTTTTTCTTCCTGTCCGTCTCTAGAATTTTGTTCATCGGCCCGTTAAGGGACTCTAATGGGAAAGAGCCATACCTCGGTAGGCCCTTGGCAATTGTTAACTTCCAAACAATTTCTCCGTTCCTGTCCGTGATCAAGCATCCAATCTTTCCTACATAGTGTGTTAAAGATTTCCTATCCCAATTGGGAGTCAGATTTTCAGTCCCCAACCACTGTTTTGCTACCCTGGGTAGGACCAACACGTAAAAGTGATGTATGTGTAGGTCTGACCTTTATTTCAGCACGTGTTTTATTATCTTTTCAGCATAACAATACTCTGCTTTAGACGGGGGTGCCTATTTGTCTTTTTTTTTAGGTTTCATAACCACCGCGCTAGCTAATGATCACTGGAGTGTATTCCATTGTTCTTGATTTACTTTATCTCAGTACTTGCAAAAGTAAATTAAAAACGTTCTAACATGTAACCTTAAAAAAGAAATCTTCGGTTTGGCCAAATTAAGCATATACACTTACTTTATCAACTGAATAAACTACAACTTTGTATGGAGGGAAAAGCAGAAAACTACATTCTTTATTTCTTTCAAACAGTTAACCACTTAGTAGGTAAGCTCCTATATTCTTTGCCACAATTTTGGTACGAACCAAGGGACAGTTATCAATAGGGCGGGGAACTAAGGTAACTGCTCTAAGGCTCATTTGTCATTAGATATAAGCGTAAGGGACTCTTCAAATTTGGGGGGCAGAAAATTTTTGCCCGAATCTCAAAAAGTTGCCCAAAGTCAAGGGCGTGGATCCATCTCCAAAGACAGCCGGGGGGGGGAATTTTCACCATATGTGAATCGCCGTCCTGGGGGAGGGGGTCCAAGGGGAGGTGTCCCCCTCCCCTTTGGAAAACTTTTGCTCATGTAAGGTGGGCTAGATGCAAAATGGTGCTACATTTATTGCTAAATTTGAGTAACTCTCTAATCATTTCTACCTGTAGGACAGCTAGTGACATACAGGTAAGTCTTTCAAACTTCCATCAACCCCTACCATCCTCCTTCCTCCCTCCCACAGGACAAGCCCCTTGCAGCGTCAAAGAGAACTTCCGTTACTTGTTATTGGAATAAAAACTGGTTTACGCGAGATTTTTGTAATCTTTTTAGTGTGTATTCAAGCTTGGTTATTTTAATCCAGGTGTCGGCAACCTTTCGGGGGCACGGGCCAACTTGCTATTTGGCGAATTAGGGGAGGGCCAAAGGGGTAGTTGAAATAGCATTGTTACGAAGTCAATAAGCGATGCAGGCCATAGCAAACTATGAAAAC
>WURT03045719.1:0-14531 GCA_009936505.3 Holothuria glaberrima
GGCAATGCCTGGCAATACCCAGAATTAAAGACCTTGACATGTGCAAGAGACAAAGTATTTTTTATTGGTGAAATTAGATATGTTGGTAAAACTTTTGTCATTCTACTAACATATATTTCAATGATTATCAGGAGATTTTTTCTTTCTGATCTTTTTGCAGCCCATTCATCAGACCAAAACTGACCCGTCTTTATGAGGCAACATGTGTGGTAAGTAGAGTTGTTGGTAGGGTTATACTGCAGTCTGTATCAGTTGGTGGGGGATCGAGGGGACTATGTTATGACTTTTAGGGGAAAGTCACCCTCATCAATTTCAAGGGTTGTAATTGTCCTTTTATAGGGTACTTTGGTAGACTTCAGGAGTGAATGCCCTAAAGCCTGTGCTTATATGTCCAGCACTAGTTGTCTGTACAGTATGTCTTACTAATTGAAATAGCCTATATATTTGTCTAAGAAGTGATAGCTGTGAGTTAAGCTCAATGGTAGGCATTACTGTTGTGAGTTGACCGAATTGTTAGTAGTTATGATAGTTGTTGTTTGACTTCAGTGGTAGTCAATACTGTTGTGGCCTGTGGGTTGACTTGCATGCTAGTCTTGACTCTTGTAAGTTGACTAGACTGTCACAGTAGTTGTGGGTTAGATTTCAATGTTATGACTGTTGTGAGTTGATTTGAATGATAATCATGACTTTGGATCTGATGTAGTAGTCCTTTCTTTCATGAATTGACTTAAATGTAAGGACTCGGCTATTGTGAGTTTCTTTGAATGTTAGAGGATGCCAGCTTTAGGTGTACTCAAATGTGAGTAACCCAACTAGTTGACATCAGCCATTACAGGTCTTTGAACTCATATTGTGACTTCAATCTTACATCGACTTAAAGCAGACTTTGAGTGTTGTGTCTTGAAATAGGCAACCGGGAGGTTTGGGGTTAGATCGCTGACAGGGTCATGGTAAGGTGGGTTTTCATCCAAGAGTAATCTATGATTTTCCTGTCTGAACTAGTCTTTCAACAGAAAACCAAATTGGTCTAAACTGGTGAGCTGTTTAGCCACCTGATGTGAAGTTGTAATTCATACACGTCTTAGGCTTCTCCTGCATTTGCGGTTGCTTAGTGCCATAAAATAACTCCCCTTCAAGGCCTGAATTTAATTAACACAAACTCAGCAACTTACATCTAGAGCCTTAATGCCTCTATGGTCACTGAAAGTAAGAATTTTGTACAGCACTTCAAAAATTCTGACATTTGTTGTCCCAAATTCAAGCATACAATCATATGAACTCCCCTCAAATTCAATTTCACTGTAGTTCACATGACATGTGTATGGCTCCACCCTCAAGGTAGCAATCTTGATCGGTCATCCTGTGTAATAAGATGTGGTCTTATTGAAAGCATTGTACTGTAGCCTAATATAGACAGACAGGACTGTCAAGGATGACTGAGATTGAGATGTATATATTGTGAGCCAATTTATTGAGAGCTTGTCACGAGAACTAGCAGTGATGGAAGAGAGGGTGATCAGTCTCCTAAGCTAGTTGGTAAGGAGCTGGCAAGTAAGTACTGATAAATATGATCATCATCCTTCAACACTGTCCAAAATGTAGCTTGCTTGCATTTCATAAAAGAAATTTCAAGCATGTTTAAAATATTCTACTATATTAAATATTTTGGAAGGCTTTGCTTCAGTGCTTTTGTTGAACAATTCTTTTGGGTTCAAAGTTAAGCCTATAGAGTGGTTTGATGAAGATAAATGTTAGGTCTTCGGTGCAAGCAATGTAATGCTACAGAGAGCCTATGCTGTGACTAAGACTGTACCAAAAACCAATTTTATAGGAAAGACTGGTTAAAACCAGTTTCAGTTTGGTTGGGTTTGTAAAAAAATGTCAAACCAAAAACTGAACTGATATAAATTACCCAAAGAGCTGTTAGTACCTTTTCTAATATGGGTCAAAATTCTTACAGTAAATATTATCCACTTCAACCCTTAAATTCTTACATAAAAATAAAAAGAAATTTGTATCGAAGTATTGGCACAAATTTATTCGTGATTATATATATTGTAAGTAATCATTCTCCCATGTGCTCCCACAATTGCCTCCTGGTAAAGGCCTGTGATGTTTAAGATTAGTTTACACATAGCCAAAAATGAGTTCCAATAGCCTTAAACTAAGGCTATGCGTAAAGGGGAAATATTCTCATCCCAGACACTTCCAGTTCTCCCAACTAAGTTAGTTCTCGCCCCACCCATAGGCCTAACTCTCTTTAGCTTCTCCTTGTGCAGACACAAACATAGTTTATTTCTTAAGGCCATGCCCTAGTGAGTATACAAGGCTCTAATGTGTAATCAAAACAGTGTTCATGCTGTGTAATATGAGCTGCTCTGCATCCTTTGAAGTTTGTAACTCTGATGTCAATCAAAGAGTAGTCACTAACTGAGACTTTTGCTTACCTCCAAGTAAAAGTCATACTTGGGGTGATGCAAATCTCCCTTCAACCACAAACTCTACTAGACCATCAAAAAAACAAAAATTACATACCTTGATTGGTGATAAAATTTGTCATTAGAACATTACATGCTTGTAGTTACACTACTGTATGTCAGTTTGTTGCATTGACTTAGTGGGGGCAGTTTTTGAAATGAGATTAAATCATTCTGCACGTGAGGTAAAAAGCAAACAAATTTTAGGGAATGGCTTATGGCTCCATCACAATCTGTGCAAAAATTTGACAATTCATTTTTTGGTCAAGTGCAGAAATTTGTCACACAATATTTATGCTTTATGCTCTGATGGACATGCACAGTAATGCTGGGTATGTGAGATTCATTATTTTTTAATTTGTGCTGGGTTTCAATTTTTAATGCTGGGTGCAACTACCCACTTTGCCCAGTCCTGCCTGGATGGGCTCGGCCTGTTGCATAGTTCCCACTGTGTACCTTACAAGCTGCTGAATGTACTTACTCCTTTTTTGTTTTCTTCTCTTTGCAGTCATTTGAAAGAGTTTTGGTTGAGAACAAGCTACATGGCCTTTCTCCAAGTCTCTCAGATGCAATAGCGAGCGTTTCCAGATGGCAACTTGTGCAAGCTTCAGTCCCTCACCTCTTTCATTGCTGTGCCACTCTCTTGAACAACAGGGCCAAACTAGGTCATGCTGACAAGTTGGGAGTGGCAGAGACCAAGATTTTACACACCCTCCACTGGGCATTGCTGGATGCCCCAGAAGAGTGCATGCAGAAGGAAGAGGAAAGTAAAGGGGTGTGCCAGCTTCATGTTAACCATGAAGGGGAGTTTATTTACCCTCTTACCACCATCCAACTATTTGTTTATTTATTTGCTCCTTTAGTCTACTGCCTGCGTGAGTCTGACTTGTCGTTTAGACTAGCAAGTGGCTTGAAAGTTTGGAAACCAATGTGGGATCACAAACAACCGGACATTCCATGTTTTGCTTTGCCTGTGAAACCAAGGAGGTTGATACGAGTTGCCAGACGGAAGCTGGTGACTGTTCCGGTTATCCCCGATGATGCAGTCGAAAAGGCAGAGAAGTCAGAGGTATTTGCAGAAGATCAACAAGTTTCTGAAGTCCCCACACCACTCCCAGAGGAACCCCCACCAGACGAAAGTGTGGAAGAGGAGGCTTTGGATGTCCAGAAGGACCTTAGTGAAGGAGAGGTGGTATCTGAGTCTCCTTCAACACCAGAAGAGGGCGGAAAGGGTGTGGCGCCTTTGGCAGAAATATCCGAGGTTGTTTCAATAACAAGTGACCCTCCAGTGACCCCATCTGACACTCCTTCTGTAAGTGTTGAAATTGTTTGTGAGGTTTGTAATTCCTCTGTAGGTCAAAGCAGAGCTTGTAATTGTGGTGACCTCAAAGTAACTGCTGGAGATCTTTTCACCAAAATACCCAGAAAAAGCTCCACTGGTAAAATGCCAGGAAAACCAGTAGTGGAGGGCAAACTGATTGATATTGGAGATGAAAGTACACCTGAGCCCAAAGCACCAAGACCCCTCAGTCTCCCAGTCCAGGGTTCTTCTTCTGCTACTTCTTCACATGAACCAACAACATCTGCCAAACAGGGCCAGACCCCTGCTGCAGCCACACTGTCTAACCCAGAGGTTCGGAGACCAGCGGCAAGACTACACGATACTTGTGCTGCCAGTCATTTTGATGTTGCTGTGATGCGTTGTTTATTCAATCCCTCCTGGTCTGAAGAGGGAATCTTGTGGGCACTAAATTACATTCTGAATCGGTTACGACAAATTGCTGATGAGAACACAGCTGCAGATAGAGTTCGACAAAGGAGTAACTCTTCTCCCATACCTCAGATAACTGTTTGTTTATTTTCTCCTGCTCCAGGGATGCCCCACAAAAAGTTCTCTGAACCTGCTGATTTACTAATAAAGTCTACAAAAGAAATAAGAGAACAGAAAGAACTGGAAAAAGAGAGAGAGGAAAGCTCACTGAAAAAAATCAAGCTAGAACCTATTAAGCTTGCTCAGCCAAAGAAAACCCTTGGTGGTATGGAGACTGTAACTTTTAAATCTGATAGAAGGAGTAGTCAAGAGAAAGTTAAGTTCAACAACAAAAGTTTGAAAAAGCTTAGTAGAGGTCCTCTTTCAAAGTCAGTTGGGTCATTTGTTCCAAAGCTGATTCAAGAGGAAGAGATGGAGGAAAATAAAAGTTCTAGCAGGAAAGAGGCTGAGGATGCAGCAGAGAGTCGCCCACTCCTTGAAAGAACAGATTCAGAAAGCTCTTTCACATCTCCTAAATTGGAACCTTTCCAATTTAAAATTGATGTAGTAAAGCTAAAAACATTACCCTCTCTTTCTCCTGCATCTGATACACCCATGAGGCAGACAGGTTTCCTGTCCCAGGAGTCCACACCGCTTCTGACAGAGGCGAGTGAAATGAGTCAAGCTGAGGAGACAACTACTTCTTCGTCTTTTGGCTGCAAAAGTGGTGTCATCAATATGGCATCTGTCGAAGAGGCACCTTCTTTCTTTATGGCACAGGAAGTCAAACCAATTATGTTCAACACCCAAGAAGTTAAACCAGTTGAGCTTCGACCAGGCTTGGCCAGGATGGCATCCATTGAGGAACAGGAGGTGACGTTTCCTATCCCCCAGGAGGTGAGACCCATCAGTCTGGGTCCAAGTCTAGTACCAGTTGAAGAAGGTCCAACAATGATATCACCAGAAGAAGTCAAACCTATGAATCTTAAATCTCATACTCCAGTTAGTCGTGGACCTTTCATGTCACCCGCAATGCCATTGCAATCACCACCACCCACAGGATGGAAGGGGCAAACAGCTAACCACTCACCAGAGAGGAATGGTCCATCTGGATTTTTAAGACCTATGACCATCTCTAGCCCTCAAAGGCCATTTATTAATGCTAGTCAAGCTCACACAGCTCTCCCACTTACACCTGCTGGACATGGTGGTGCACCAGCAAGGATGAGAGAAGCATCTAAACCAATGCAATTTCATAAAGTACAGGCACAGGCTGTTAGCTTGAGTGATTGGTCAGAGTCAAGTGTCCAGAGCCTCCAGTCTGCGACTTCAGGTCCAGTTCCACCAAGAGCAACATTGGTGTCACCAAATGTAGCCACTGTTTCTGGTAACAGAAACTTGGTGTTCCCATCAACCATTCGTTCACCTGCCACCCTCTCAGAAAGGGTCAAACCTTTGTCTAAGCCTGTGTTTGTGACTGCAGAATCCAAAAGTACTTTGAAGCCAATTGAAGTTCATGTTAATTCTATGGAAAAGCCTCCAACCCCTCTCCCAGGACAGGACGGAGGACAGGGCAATCTTCCTCCAACCTCACAGGCCAATGGCATCAAAGGTAAATCAAGTCTGACCATTCCTGCTACTGCATTGCCCAGAAGTGCATCAGACACTTTTGTTAATTACACTGTCAAGGAAGAGGAAGAAACTGCTGAAGCAGCCGGATCAACTTATTACATTCAAGAGAATGGGCACATGAACTTCAGTGTTATCATCAAAGCATTGCACACCATCATATCCACAGAGACCAGTGCTAGGGTTTGTGATGTCGCCCTCAACATTATAGATACACTATTGGAATTTAGTGTTGTTCAAAAGGGGGCTAAACCAAGCGAGAGTAAGGTGCCGATCATTAAAGTAGAGGGAGAAAAGGTGAAGGGAGGATCTAAGGAGGGGGAATCAGATATTTCCACCAAAGGCCTAGAAGAGATGTCTGTCCATAATCTGGTTCTAGAGACACTATTGCAGATTTTTCGAGCATTGGGATGTCAGCATGGATGCGGGGAAGGAGTCAGAGGACAACAAGGTGAGTTGCTCTTGTCTTCAAAGGTATTTGCATGTGTATGAGTGTGTGTATGGGGATGCATATGGGATGAGATGAAAACAAAGAAATTTTGATGATGCAGCATTAGACCTGGACAAATGATCATCACTTCCTCAAAGAGTGAAGTCAAATCAAGTTTAAATTGGAAGGGAAATGATTTCCATCAGTGCTTCTCAGCAGCTGGGCTACATAGGCAAGGTAACGGTGCCAGAAAATTGGATTAGTCTTTTTTCTTTCATTATTTTTTTAAATACTGTACATCATTGAACACAGATAAAATTAAAGTATTGTGCATTGCTTAGGTTGAAATTTGTTTCATATGTTTAAATGCTTTGAATGTACAGGAAGTGGAACTTAATTTTTCAGTTAATGGTGAGAGGTGATCTTGTTTTGATTTCAACAATGAAAACTGAGCTTTGAGTTACAAATCTGGAGCTCTTGCAATAACAAAGCTTGAAGTATATTACAAATGATTTGGGTTTCAATTTGTCAGGTTTTAAGCAGTTAGCAGCACTGACTACATTACTGTACATATTGATAACTTAACTAGGCTATTGTGTTGTTAGTCTGAGATTTTTGTGATGATACAGCCATGGTGCATTTTGTGATGATGATCTGTATATTGACATAATTACATTGTGATGTAAGGATCCTTGTGTAGTTTCATGTTTGTTTGGCTAGTACCTGAATATTTAAATTAAAGACATATACTCATCACCCCAAGTACGACTTTTAGTTGGGGGGTAGCAAAAATCTCAATTGGTGACTGTTCATTGATTGGCATCAGAGTTGCAACATTTAAAAGATGCAGAGTAACTCATATTACACAGCATATAAAGAGGGTGTTCTGATTACACATTAGGGCCTTGTATGTTCACTAGGATATAACCTTAAGTAACTTAACTAGGTTTGTGTCTACACAAGGGGAAGCTAAAAACAGTTGTGAGTGGTGCTAGAAGTAACATAGTTGGGAGAATTGGAACTGTCTTGGATGATGAGTATCTGTCATTAAAAGTTGTTTATAACTGTCACAAACTCCAATTAGTTATTTGGTCCTTGACTTGACTAACAGGACTTTGAACTGATCTTTAAAAACCATTGCCATAGCCATAAGGGCATGGGTGCTACACAATTTTGACCAGTATGACATCAGAATTGAAATACAATTTGTAAAGTTGTTGTAGTGTGTGGCTGGCCTTATCCTTCATGCAACAAATTTTTTCTCTTTCTTGGTGTGCTAATTAGGAGATAGGCTGCGATTGGTGGGACAGCAATGCCTGTATCGACTCTTCAAGATAGATCCTTCGCAGTTTCGTCGTTACCTTCGCTATGTGATATCAGCTCACCCTCTTGAGGCCATTTTGGACTTTCTTCATGCTTTGCTTGGGTTCTGTGAGGATCCAGCCCCAATGTCATTCCGACCAGGTACAGTAAATTTAAAGACTTACTTAAATAAATTGATAGGTACCCATGCTTTAAATAGTTTGAAAACAATATTTCTTAAATTTTGGGGAAAAATAAGGGAAATATCACCTGTCTGTCTGCTTCAGGCAAAGTTAATAATCCAGTATCTGATTATGTGTCATTGGACTCCAACTATCAACAATTAAAGTCTAGTAAATCATGTCAGTGAAACTTTATGGAAAATTTGTTAAAAAAAACTTTTGAGCATCTTTTGTGAAGCACATTGCAGGAGGGTTCTTTCTCTACCTTCGAGTTGCCAAGGTGTGTCACATACTATTGTTCTTTGTACAGTAAAGCTCTGTCTCAACTATCTCAGGCTGGAACTGTGGGTTGCAGGGAGAAAAAGGACCTAGAGAATGTTTTTCTCCAAGTTCTGTGATATGCAGCAGTTCAGTTTTGAGGGCTGTGGCTTAATGTAGTAAACCTAAGCCTTAACAGTGTAGAAAGCCTACTTACTTACACTGTGCAATTTTGTGGGTGTTACATGTTGCTTCTTATTTTTTTATGATTCGTCACAGGAAATCATAGGTTATTGTAGTGAATGGGTTTATACCAAAATTGTAGCAGATTAAATGGGCATACTTTTCCTTTTATCTTGGAAGACAGGAATACCCATTTTTGAGCAGGTTAAATGGCCAGGTTGATAGCAACTGACTTATTGATATCTAAATGACTCCTACATTATCACCGAACCTTCTGCCATTGTGTGTGATGCTCGGCATAAGCAATGGAGTAAGGGAAATAAGCCAGTGAGCCACAACTGGAAAAAAGGCTGTGGCCGGCTTGACTTAAACCAGTTGGTTGGAAAATGGGCTGTTAAGCCTCATCCAACTAACTAACCTGCATTATCACATTTTGAAAATATTTTTTGGGTCTGGGTATATCTAGTATCATATGAGTAGAAGGTTAGCAATAATATGAAGACACTAGATTGGCATACATTGGATGAAAGACTGGAAACTGGAAACGTGGATCTTGGGTCAAGAAAAGTTAAGGCTGCACTCCTGTTGAAAAGGAAGCACAGTCTTAAACTTTGTTGATTGGATTGTGTGTCGGTACATAATTATGTTTTTCTTGGGTATTTTCTTTCAGGGACCTCCTCTAGCACAGGTGAGACTAGTGGTGGTAGGGCAGGCTTTGCAACTAACTTTGGCAGTGGTATTGCAGGGACTGGTACTAGAGGGATTGAAGGTACAATTGTCGGGTGCACCCTCAAATCGCTTATCACTCGTCTAGTGGATTCTAAAGAGGAATTACTCACCTTGGAAAATGAGGTTAGTTTCAGAGTGTTGTGTTAAGATCAAAAATTAACCTTGACAAGCTTTTGGAGTAGTTATTTATATTCCATGAAGAAGTCTCTATAAACTATTGCACAATGTGTTGTTCAATGACAGGGAACGTTTCATGCTGTAGCTAAAGGTCTTTGGATTCAAAACCATGAAAATGTGATGCTGATTGCATAGGGTCTTATAAGGGCAAAGACGAGTGTTCAGGATATGAGAAATTGGCTTATATTGAGGGAATTTGGGAGGCTTTTTTATCTGTATATCAATTGCAAGACATTACAAGAAGAAGCCTTCTTAATTAAAAAAGTTTGATACTGAGGAAAATATCTTTAACTTTAAAATGAATATGGGACGGGGCAGTATGTGTGTGGGGTGGGTGTGGGTATGGTTGACAATATGTAATGTATGGTTCATGGGAGTGACTAAGGATCCCGTGTAGAGAAAGGAGATGGGGTACAAGTGGAAAGGTGGTTGGGACTTAAGATTGTGTCATTACGATCCACAGGTTTCCAAAGCAGTTCCCTGTGAACCACCCAAGAATTTTCTTGGGGATTAAATACTTCTCCAGTAATGATGTTTCTAGTGGTACTGAGGAAATGTTAAAGACTGTGGAATTGAAATAGAGTGTCCAATTTAAAAAAATATTATCTTTATTTGGTGTCCACTGCAGTTTTTGCTCAGCACAGCAGTTGGGCATGCAGTAACCCAGAGCAAGTACTGGTAACTCCTTCCAACCATCAGACCTACCGACTGAGGGCAATTTCATGTCTGTTAGATGGGCATATTAAAAATGGCCGATCCAGGAGTAGGAAATTGAGCTGATTTCTTGTCTGACATAGTAGACTCTGAAAGGCATTGTCCGGTAGCATTTTGTAGAGGCCTTACATGAAGAAGAGTTTTCCATTATATGTCATCCAAACCCTCAAGATACTTCTTCTTGAAGATTGGTTACTTTTGTCAAGAAATACCTCTGGGTTTCTCAAGGTGACAGAATGTGATGCAAAGTGGGCAAAAGGCCTCAGATTCCCATTACGTGATATCGCCCTTACTCAAATTGCCCTTCACTGGACAGTGCAAAACCCGACCTCTGACCAAAAAGTTGGGATTTTAGTAGACGTTAACACCTACAGATTATAGTCACTGGGACACTTATTAAGTTTTTTCATACATTTATTGGTTTTTACAATTACGTAGGCTATAAATTGTTGGTGTGAATATCAAGTAAAATCCCGACTTTTAGACCAGAAGTTGGGTTTTGCACTGTTCAGTGGTAAGCGATTTGAGTAAGGGCAATATCACGTAATGCCTTTTGTTATTCTTTAGAATTGAATACCTTGTTTTTCCTTGTAATTAGATACAGTTGGAATGTTTGGATAATTTTCTGTGTACACTTTGTGTGACATTATTCCGTATTTGTGAAACAGAAAACAAAAAATATTCAATAATGTGGTATCAAAATTATAAAGAAATACAAAAGGTACATCTAATCGATTTGCCAGATGACATCACATTTTTCTTATCATGCATTGTGTAGAAGCTGAAAAATAACATTAAAAAATTAACATCTTTTTAATTCAAGGTGCTATTGAGATAGGTGTTTACTGCCTAAAACAGAAAATTTCCTGCATTTTTTTTTTTGCAAACATTAAATTAGGTCACCAGAAAATACAATGAACACCAGTTGAAAAAGGGTGATCTCAGAGGTGTCCTTTCTTGACATAACTGACAGGTTGATGTTAAAGAATTGATGATCTGTAGGTGGGCATTCTAACTGGAACTAAACAATTAAATGTATGTTTTAGTAATTAACAGAATTATTTGCCATCAAGACCTTATAGTTGGATGGCTGTATAATTTATGCTGGCTTTATCTGCCTACATGCCACAGTTTAAACATTTAATCAGAAATATTTGTTTAAAATGATGTTCTCTCATACTACAGGCTGTGTATGCTGATGCAAGGCAGTTACTTCATTATATCCGTGAGGTACATGGTGGCGTGTTTAGGCGGGTTGCATTCAGTGGATTGATAGATTCAGCTGGAAAAGGTATCAAAGATGTTGGAGGAAAAGACAAAGATGGGTAGGTCTTTAGTAATCTCTTAGAACTAGTTCGTGTTGAAAATTAATCGTGAATTTTGTTATATCCCGTTCAAATAGATGATTTTTGCTGTGAACTACTTCAGTTTAATTGCATGTAAAAAGAGATATGAAATCAAGTTATGTTTAGAGAGGAATATGTAAGAAGTGTGTGCTGTGATATGTGATATTTTGACTAAAAAATGTGTTTATATTACAAAAAAACTTTTGGAGGATGTATTTCATCAAATTCAAATATACAGCCCGATGTTTAATGGTGAAGAGAAAATTAAAAAAGAAGCACCATCTTGGTTTTAGCTGTCTCCATTTCTAAAAGAAAAGAAAACTGTAGATATGCAACACTAGTCTATAGAAAGATACCAAAACACTTCTGTGAGTAGTGATTCTTGCTTGGCTGTGGTTTTATGGTTTTGAAAATGCTTGTTTTGGTACTTTCTTTCACATAGTCCTTAGATGTGCCAAACATAAGAGAGTGGGAGACTAGTTTCAGTTCCCTGAATACTGAAAAGTTGCTCAGCAGTTTGTCTTTCACTTCTTACAGTGACTCATCAGGGAGCAAAACAGATGGAGATAAAGGCAGCATCTCGTCATCCTTGGGAAAAGAAGATGGTGGGGATGTCAGTCCAGGAACGAAACTTAGACGCAATCTCTTCAAGAAGAAATATAGACCAATGGACTCTGTGGATTTTGATGCAGAAGGGACCGGACCGAAGCGAAGATTTAGTGTCTTCCAATTCGGTAAGATGTGTGAGTGTCTAACCTGCTTTGCTTCCTTTCCTTATTTCAAGCTTCTCTATTTTTTAAATTAAGTTTTTTTTTAATCATGCCCTCATTCAAAGTCACACCTTTACACAGGCCCTTTCCTCGGTCCCCACCTTTGGCCCCCAGTTGTGTCCTAGTGGCCTTTTTGCATCACACCTTAGCTGTTGTTGGTATCCTAGTATTATTTCAGTGCCACTTGTTGGTTTTTTATTTCATCACATTATTAGAGTAGTAGCATTCTTATTTGTCTCAACATTGTAGTTAAAACTGAGAAAGATTCATTTTGTTACATCATAAAATAAGTCATTTTTGCTAAAAACCACCAAATTGTGGTTGACTGAAATGATAGTCTCTTTAGTATGTTTAGTATCAATCACCAATGAGTTGGTATAAAAATGTTCGGTCCCATCAACACAGTTGAACTGGTGCAATGGAGGGACTTTGGGAGTAGAGTTTTCAAGCTCATCTTTAGTTTAGATCGATTATGGTTTTGACAGTTCTATTGATTAGTGAAATTATAGCAGAGTTCTTTGTAGAACATTCAGAATAATATAACAAAGTGAAGTACCTAATTAATGTATTGATATTTTCAGTTTTGGGTAGGCAATTAATGTAAATTTCTATACTGTAACCATGTTTTCCTTATTTTTTATCCAAAATACTGCAAGCCCAAAACAGAGGTAATTGCAAGCCTGATTAGCTTGTAACCCCCTATCTACCCCGTAAATATTCCTTGCAATTCTTTTCCCCAAAAGGAATGAAATGGAATGCTATAAAATCAGCATTGAAGTGAATAGCATCTCGATCTTTCTCTGACTTGCATTTTTCAGTTAAAGTCAGTAACACTGAAAAGAAGATTGCATAAATAACTTTCTACTCTCTGAAATGAGTGTCCTTTTCTGTCATGTGCACAGTGCTTTTGCTTGACTTGAAACAAATCTCTACTACTTCTTAAAAGCTTTTTGACAAATTAAAAACAATACTTCTGAAAGCTTTCCTCTTTGCCTGATGGTAATGAAATGCCTGAAATCTGAATGACTTCTAGAAACATTGATTGCTTTTATCCATGCTTCTGAACACATTTGCACAAAAGTGTTTTCCTTCACTTGTTATAATCAAACAAATGCCTGCAGATTGTAAGTATAGCTATCTTTCAGTTGGTAATTATACACCATTGGAACATGTATTGGATTGCGTTGATAAAAATGACAAACTATGTTATATCAGAGTAGTTGTAACATCAAGTGTTATAGTTTTTTCTCCTCAGCATTCTGCTCGAGTCTGATTAATAAAGTAGGTAAGAGAAGAAAAAACATGTTTACTTAATACACACTCAATTAACCACATCTGTTAGTCAGTTCAATTAGGCCTAATGTATTTGAATTAATGGAAGAAGTGCACTTTTGGAACTTTTTGTTTAAGGATAGTTAAATATGACATTAAAAGTTGGCCTGCTTAGAAATCAGAACATTCTGCACAAACCTCGCAATGGGGAAGGGGGGGTGTCAGGTGTAATTTCATCACACTTATCTGTTCATTCCTTCGAGATAGCAATGGCCGACACTTTTCATATTTGGTGCATGGATTTTTCATGTTGAGAGGAAGAAACCTATTATTTTTGTTGGTGGAGGTCAAAGGTAATCTGAGGTCACCAGAGGTTAAACTGATAGCAATGACTGACAGATTTCATATTTGGTACACAGATTTTTCATTTTGGGAGGAAGAACCCTATTGTTTTTGGTGTAGGTCCAAGGTCATCTGAGGTCACCAGAGGTAAAAAACTGACAACCTTATAAACACGATATCTCTAGATAGCAATGACAGACAGCTTATCATATTTGGTATGTAGATTTGTCATGTTGAGAGGAAGAACCTTATTTTTTTTTGGTGGAGGTCATTGAAAGTCATCTGAGGTCACCAGAGGTTAAACTGTGAAAACCTTGTAAATGGCTTGAAACATGATATCATTTTTGGTGGAGGTCATCAGAGGTCAAAGACTGGAACTTTGTGAACATGACATTATGAGGGAGGAAGCATAGACAAATCTCTTCTAAGACTTTTTTTCTCATTTTGTTTTTGTTAGTTAAGTTTTGGTGGGGTTCAAAGGTCATGTGAGGTCAACAGGGGTAAAATTGTGAATGCATTGTAAAAAATGATGTAGTCAAGAAGTATAAATTTTAGGGATGAAGCTCTGTGTAACAAAGCCTGCCCCTTTTAGCAAGGAATCACTAAGCCTTTTGGCTTTCAGGGTATCTATGTGTCCATGTTAGAGGTACTGGTTGGAAACTTGTTCATTTTTGTACACATCTCTGAAGCAGGCCTTTTGTGCTAAGTGTTGGGAGGGGCAAGGCAATTTTTGGGGAAAACCAGATTGCATTGGATTCTTTCAATATTTACAAACTTTAAAGGGGTCCAGGTGTACACTTAAAATTTAACAAGGATAACAGGCACTTTTGTGAAATAACGATATCTCTAAAACAAAGGGTTAGTTAGTTAGTTAGATGAGGTTTAACGGCCCCATTTCCAACCAATTGGTTCAAGTCGAGCTGGCCACGGCCTTTTTTCCAGTTGTGGCTCACTGGCTTGTTTTCCCTTA
>WURT03045730.1:1894-12274 GCA_009936505.3 Holothuria glaberrima
TCCTGAAAATATTCCTAAGAAAACTTTAAAAATTACCTTATGGAAAAGACTGGAGTAGTCCAGATGGTTTTGATAATATGTATGTTATCCCCGATACGGTGTGCAACCCCCTTTTTTTTTTCTTTTTTTTTTTTCTTTTTTTTTTTTAAATTCAATGATTACGTATGATTTTTGTGTAAGCCTACCAAAAATTTTCGCGCGCTTCGCGCACTTTGCAATTTCACAGTTTAGATTCCGGGAAAAGTATTTAATTCAGCGTGGTACACATTTCCTTTTTTTTTTACAATTTTCCTTTTTTTCCTTTTGTTCTTAATGATTACATATGTTCTTTGTTTAAGCTTACTAAAAATTTTCGCGCACTTCGCGCGCCTTGCGATTTCCAGTTTCAGAATCAACACAACAATATCAGTACAAAACTCGGCTCTTGAAGTATTAAGTGACAGTATGCAAAAAAAAGGCCCTGCAATGGTATGGGATAGTTAGGATCCTTCATACCCCCTTCTCACCACCCCCTGGACACAGGGACTTTCGGAATTGTTGGTAGCTGGTATGGCCCGTCCCCCTGTCGGGAAAATTCTGTCGCCGTCCATAGTCTGTTTACTTATTTTGGCTTTCCAACGGGTCACATTTTTGTGATAAAACCCAAAACTTTCTGTGTGCTTTTCCACTCTTACAAACTAGTTCCATTACTTATAGCTAAATATAGTTCAAACCTTTGCACATATTCAAGTAATGTACTAAACAGAATACATAAATTGATGTAAAAATCGGGAATTTCACCTCATTTCGCTAAAACGAGTTAACATTCTCTTGTGTCTGTCGTGCAATATGGCTAATGATTCGAGGAGGGGATGCACAATGTAAGTTATGCCCCATAGGGCCCAACTGCTTGGACAATTGACCTATATGAGCTTTAAACAGTAAAATAGGTACAGATTCTTTCAAGTGTAGGCTTACCCAAACCACTTTTTGAGGGCTTCGCGCACTTTGCAATTTCACAGTTTAGATTCCGGGAATAACATTAAATCAGCGCGGTGCGGACAAATTTTACGCAGTACATTCCCCGCAATTTCGTGGTTTAGTACAAGGTTTTATTCAAAGTCCCCCTTCACCAACCCCTCGACGATATCGGGGCTTCGGGTTGATGCCCCTCCCCCCGTCGGGCAAATCCTGGCACCACCCCTGATGTAGCAGAGCGATTGGCATAGGCGTTCAGGACTCTACCAGTTTTAGGGGGGTAGATACTTTTTGGCCGAATATCAAAAAGATGCTCGAATGTCGTTGCAGTTCAGGTGCATAAGTAGACCACAAAGCCACTACATGCGCGCGAAGCGCGCGAAAACATTTGCAAAGTTTTCGCGCATTCGATCAAAAATTCGGAAACTCAGTAGAATATTCGGCCAATCTTTTCACTTTTACTTCATCTCTGCCGGAATTTCACCTTTTCTGTGCCCGTATTTTTGGTCGCTTCCTGCCCGAATTTTCCACCTTGAAATTTTTGGGGGCAGTATTTCTCTCCGATCTCCCGCCTCGTACGCCTTTGGCGATTGGTGATGGTATTCAGGAGCTGAATTTCTAGGGCGGGGGGGGGGGGGGGTAAAGCCAGAGAATTCCAACTGCCGGAGCAATCTACAGCAGACTTTATTCAGACCAGGATGTAGCCAGACACCTCACGTCTAGCGTACGCCTTATGATATGTTTTCAGGTTGTCGGCACAATTGCTTTGTTGGCAAATATGTGTCCCAAATGCACCCTCTTCACAAGCGTTCGGTATTAGCCACCCTTATGAGCGGAAGCGGATGCAGAAACGCGGTACATTCGAAATGAAGGCGCTCTCTCGTAAAGAGTACCAAAGGTTCACCTGCGGGTGCAGGGCCGTTTGGGTTCGTAACATCTACAAAAAAGACGTCGATATTATTCCGATTCAAATGTAAAGAGCAGTAAACGCAAAAAAGCTTGACTTTTTCAAACAACTTCAATATAAAATATGAAAAGATCGATCGTGTAAAAATGATAACCACCCTACCCCCAGGCCCCAGTCACAACTATCCCTCCTACGGCGATTTTTCCAACAGACCGATTCGTCAATTCCTGCCTTTCCTCCAGTAAGAAGTAGGAAAGGACACAAAAGCAGTACCATGTTCGGCATATATTCAAAAAGACTACAAAAACAACAGAAGAACAATCGCGCACTACCATTCAGACCCAGGGCTTATAGCATGACACACAACAACATTGTACAAAAGTCAGTGTAAAAATTGATCATTTGTAAATTCCTGTTTTTAGTGTAGCCTTTATCCACATGGGGACTCGGACTCAGACTCGGACTCAAAGGTTGTGATTCGGACTCGGTCTCGGACTCGAATGCCAGTGACTCGGTCTCGGACTAGGAATCGGCAGGTGAGGACCCGGGCTTGGACTCGGACTCGGGCCCGGAAGGTGGGGACTCTATTACAGCACTTATTTTAAATTTTTCGCATACCTTTTCATGAAACGGTTCAATAGTGTTATTCTGAAGCCTGGTTAGCAAAGGGGTCAGAAGGTTACGGTGATACTATCGGCACGTATGCTAATCAGGATCTAACACAATGATTCTCAAAGATCTTGGCTTGGCTGAGGTCGAGTGTCGCAGGAACAATCTCAGGCCTAGAAGTAGGACATTCAGTCATGATGGCAAATTACATAATCCATGTTAGTAGCTGTATCTCTTGCAAACAGCAGCAGGGGTACGGAATTTTCATAGGGAGGGGTTCATCAAGGGGGCAATCCGCACTTTAACAGCGTCGTACAGTACCAATCCGACCTTAGCCCCACTATGGGTGGGGCTGAGGTCAGAACAGTTGGCTTTTCAGATGCCATGGGCTACAGGAAACTGCACTTTGAACCATCTTTTTTCTACCGTTCCGGGTAATGCCAAGACTTCTTCAATGGGAAGGGGTGCAAGGTCCCAACAGGGGCTACAATTCAAGCAGGACTGGGGTTTGGGTGTCACATTCAAAACATAAAAAATCACTGTTACTTGACTCGCTAGTCTTGACTCTTTCTAGCTGTAGAAAGCGAAACGTGGCAAACGTATTGTTAGGTGTGTCAAGCTTGTTCACCGGATACCTTTGATTTAGTTTCTACAAGTTTTGCAAAATGACTTGCAATACTTTCAATGTCAGTGGTCAATGTTCAACAAGATACGTTTGTAAATTTACAATGGCCTCACCCAGAAATTCGATTATCGGAATATAACTTCAGTCCCTACAAGCTTTTACGTAAAACACGCCCTTTGCAATGTACCACTTCTTCTAACTGTATACATTTGTGTACAAAACATTATCAACAACATAGTCCACAAAAACAATCTTTGTTATTCTGGCTGGATATTGAACAAGGAATATGTCATACAGACCGTAATACATAGACAATCTAACACCACTTCAGGTTTGCAAAAATGAAAGGATTTACGACGTGACATCAAAGTGGCAGCACTTAGTTCAAAATAAATGTCAGCATGGATTATTTGCCCCTTTTCCCTTTTCCAACTTCGTTATACGTTACTTGTTGTCGAATATGATCTTCTCAAAATATGAAATCAAGTCAGGAGCCGGCGGCACCGACAGGGTCGAGGCCACATACTGCCCTATCCGCGTTTGGAAATCTCTGATCTAGCAGGTACTTTAAAGTCAAAATTTACAATACGCTACACTCCAGCCTCAAGATGGAGGTTCGCTGTGGTCAGGGTGTGCTATCTTCAAGTGTCTTTGATAGACCCAACTTGCACCCGACTCGAGGGTCACTAAGACCATGCAGACATCAACATTTCACTGCAAGTGGAGGTTTTATACTGTATACCGTGACCATATCACATGAGGTGAAAGTAACAATTTGAAACGGCGAGGATTCAGTTTGAGGATCCCCGACCCGTCACTCACGTCTCTCCACAGCAACCCCTTCCCTTGAAGAAAAAAAAAACTCCAAGGAAATCCCCACATTTTCAACTTTCTTCAGTAAATAAACCAAAAGTTTTAAGAATTTTTTAAATGAAAGTCCAAATATTTTCGGGGAACTAAGGGGACTGAAAACTCCCGTTAGCATGATTTCCTTCTTGCAACTCGTTGCCTTTTTTGGACTTTGCATTAATACCACGTTGGGCAGTTTATCCCCTTCCTTCTGGAAAATCTCGGCTCTTCTTGGACATGGGATATCAAGTGTTAATATTTATTCACTGAAATTTCAATTATAAATTTCTTAGTGAATTGTGATGTCACCATTGTGCGACTCAGATCACAGTGTTTATTTGAAGACACTGACCTTTTGCAGAGACATGATGTCTGTCTTATCGCTAATGGCTTGACTGTGAAAGCCTTCTATTTTTAAATTCCAAATTATGATAGAAAGAATTAATTTGTCCTAGCTTATTCAAGCATTTTATTTTCAAAGGAAACAAAAGTAGGTATTCGATTTGAGTTCTCTACAACTAAGGACTTCAAAAGTTATTGCGAAAGCGACTATTTCAAATATTTTAATTCTCAGCAATGAATGTTGGACAAATAACCATTTTCTAACCTCTCAAACACTCATTTTCAAATATAAGATTCTAGGTTAATTCACTTAAAATTTTCTCTACATTGAGAGATTATCTTGTTCTCTATGTGGTTTTAATTACATTATAATGTGCAGTATATGTAATCTATAGATTGCCGGTTGATTACACTGTTGCATCCACGTTTGTTTTGAAACTAAACCATTCATAGAAAGGAAACATTCTCCAGCCACCTGCAACGTTTTTGTGTCATTGAAATAGATAACAACCGTAGTTATAGTATGCAGTTAGGCTCGCTACTGAAGGTATACTTAAATAATGCTACGTGAATTTTCCGGTAGACTCCTATTTTGTCTGAAAGGAAAGAGTTGTCAAGCAGGCCGAGACGATCCACGTTTCCAAAACTGTTTCTGATGAAAGGAGCTGAGAGAGGTTGCACGTGGAAGCTAATAATAATATTTTCTAATGGAAGTATTGCATATGTGATCGGAAATTTAAAAAACACGAGCCATGCCAACGTAAACAACACACGGCTACACCGAGTTTCGAGTCTCCGGGCACACCCAGAATATAGTGACAACGTTTCCCGTGTTTTATATTAAAATATAGAATATGTCGGCCATGCAAAGGAGTTGACAGTCAGTTTTCTACGTTGAAGTGAAGAAGTACTAGCCTTAGCCATTTTTAAAAAGTCTACTTAATCGTAAAAATATCGTCCCTGTTCTTGTACACGACTTCCACCCCCTTGAGGTAAAAACTCATCTTTTTCATTACAGCAGACAAATTTTTTACCATCAAAATATGCCCCTAGACAGCCCCCTCATATTCTTTCCATTAGTGCCTCTTGGGAGTTAACTCTCTCTATAAGCAGCTATCTCCTAACTGGAGAAAAGAAGCATTGAATACCTTCATCAAGTGCGCACACCCCCGGCCTATATGCAGCGGTTCCCATTCAACCCCTCTATCGTCAACCTTGTGTGACAGCGCCAATACCCTTTAAGTTAAGACATGGCACAGTTATCAAGTTTAAAGCCATACACTCGTCACCCCAAAGGATATTTTTAGTGTAGGGGTATCAAAATTCTCAGTTGGTTACTGCTCTTTGATTGACAGCAAATTTTGAAAATTCAAAAGATGCACAGCAGCTTACAATCCTCACAATGCAGAGAGAGTGCTTGGATTACACGTTATAGCCTTGCATGCTCACCAGGACATGAACTTGAAGTAATAAAATAGGTTTTGTGTCTGCACAAAGAGGAGTTTTATACAGTTATGGGAGGAGCTACAAGTTGCATGGTTGGGAGAATTGCAACTGTCTGGGATGACAAAAATTGCCCGTTAAGGTCTGAAAGTCAAAACTAAAAACTGAAATGCCTTCGACTTTGGCCTACATCCTTATGAATGGGATTATTAGGTTACAAGTGATAAGACTATAATTTGATCTTACACAACGCAATCCAATACAGGTAGATAAACAACAAAACCCGTAGCATATATTTGGTAATACGATATTTCATGGTGATTACCTCGATGAAGTTTCGAATTCTTGCCATCTTTGTAATTGACACTTTTTCAAGGTTTTAGATCCGTGGCGGTAACTCTCTGGATTTAGTGACTTGTTCAATAGATTAACTGGTAGGCAGTAACTAACAACATTTTTAATACTACACAAGGTCTGTACGTTGTAATTTTCGCAAAGCACACTTAACATCAAGACGAATGGGCGTGGACGTGTGGGGGACGGACGGACCTGTCCTCACACTATCGTTTGTCTCCCCCACTTCTTCCCCAGTATCCAAGTACAAAAATGTTCTTTCCAATATCTTACAAAGGGTGATCCATGAAATCAAACTGAAATATTATGGAAACAACGATTCATAAAAACGGCATTTGAAAGCGATTGAAAACGTTGCCAAGAAAGCCTTACTAATTAGACTTTCTCAAAAAAAGCACATCCCACTACAAGATATTTAGAATCCAAAATTACCCCCACTTCTTCTCCCCACGCATTAAGGGCATTATTTCTGCTCTAGAGCATACTCTCTTCCCTTCTTTTGAAAGCCTGTTGACGACTATGCATTGATGCTGCTTCAAAGTTCCTTACCCTAATGTGCAAGTCCGTAGTCAAGGGGATAGAGATAGGGCACACCCCCTTGGAAAATTTCGTCCCCCTAGCAAAGAAGCATTGCCGTTGCCTTAATTTACTGTGGTATATTGCGTCCCAAAGATTACACCCCTTTGAAGCTATTTCGCCCTACCCATTTTTGCCTGTTTACCTTTAATTTGTCAGTAATAAGTCAATAAATTTTCTAAGCACAGGGGATATAACTAAAACGACTGGAATATTTTTACAGGCCACACCGTATGCATCTTTTACATATATACAGCTTCACGAACATGTAAGGTACGTTTGACAAAAATTGAAATGGTTCACCCGACATGCCAAAAATAACGTCTATATGCGCACAGCCTAGTAGGGTATTAATTTCTACTATTATCATAAAGCATGAAAAATTCTGTGATCCTTTCAAGGCAATTGGTTGTAATTTAGTAATTAAGTAACTGTTTATGTCAGAACTTAACCTTCATACTATCATAAACTCTCAAATTTGTTCCAAGCCATTCATTGCAAGTGTCATAAGGTAACAATAATGCTATAGGAACTCAGAATCTTATTCAGTACTAATTACCATCAAAAGCGAAAATCACTACAACAACGTATGATTATTATTAATGCCACCCACCTTTTATCACGATGCAACCTGTCAATCGAAGACCTTCGCACTGAGTCGCAGCCAAACGTTGTATGAGTCGCCTTGAATTGATTCGAGATACCAAACTGTTAAAAATTATTTCGAGTTGTTTTTTAAACTGTGTCAAGTAACGCAGTGAATTTCAACTCAACCAGAAAATTTGATGTAACACTCCAAAAAAAGGATGTGAAAACAGATTGTTTGAACAACTTCCGTTATTACTGTTGTACTAAGTTGAAGTCATAATCCGATTTGCTTACATTCTGAATTAAACATAACATGACCAAGGTCCTATCAGCTGCATCTCTCCTTCTTGTGTCATATCCGTTCTTCGTTTTCAAACGGAGTCACGCATGACTGATTTATGATAATTGTTTAAGTACAGGGGTTGACACTGTCTATCACCCCTCCTATTCGGAGACTGTTGTTCTAACCATTCAGCCTTGGTAGGCACGGTATTTTAAAACAAAACTTAGTCAAGGCATGCTCAGGACAGCGAACTCTATATGCTGTTCTTAAGTTAGATATCCTAGACCAATTAATAAATATATTCCACAGTTATCAATGCCAATATGAGTGTTATTGAGGATCATTAAAGACTATTTTATTCAAAATCTACCAGCCCACGACATCGTCAAGTCTAACTCCAGGTCCCGAGTGAAAGGTCAGGAGACGTTTTGTAGGGGTACAATTAAGGAACGTTTGCCAAACGGGAGTCATTCACACTAATCAAAGATGGACTTAAACATATGTAAATATTTAACACAGGATAATGACCTTCAGCTGGAAGGGTATGTTTGGGGTTAGAGGGCTGTGAAAGAGCTCAGGTGAGACTTGATAACTATTGGCTGCATAGGGTCTAATCCCCCGGTCGGGGTCAACAGATACTAATTACCTATGGACATTAGAACATAAACGGGGGGAAGTACGAAGCCGATAATTTAAGATTGTGTTACTAATTTAAAATGTATTTTGACAAAAGAATATCGTTTGACGGTGCGTAATGGTTTCATTGAACAATTCATGTATCAAGAGTGCATTAAATATCAATTAGTTAGGGTACACTGTTTATTGAGACAATTTTTGTGGCAATGTTGTCTCCGACGGAAAACTACTAAGTAGAGATCTTGGACTCATCGAGGTATCCATATTCGTCATTCATCTTCCTGATCTTTTAAAAATGATAATTAAGTTGCCATTTTTCATTGCAAATCTATACTATTGTAGTTTGCAGACATCCCATGCCAGTGCCCGTTTGGCATAAAGTCTTTGATCTGGTAGATACCTTAACGATTTCAGAGTCTTCTCTTCTCACTAGAGTTGCCCTGGGTTATACAGCGAACCAGCAGGCATGCCATTCATTACTGGCGAACATCAAGAACAGGAAAACCTCTAACGTTACAATAAAGGTGAATCAGACATTCTAATCCAAAACCCTTTCCTGGACAGAGCAAAGTAGCTAAATATGTACTACGTTTTACACATTTGGACACACGTTACACTGTTAGTAGAACACTACTAGCCAAACTTTTCAGATAACATTTTCAGCGCATGACCTTTCTTCAATGAGTGGTGTGCAACTCCGTTAAGTCAGTGTTAGGGTACACAAACATACAGCAAAAATAGACAGAAAAGGATTAAAAATTGTAACCAAATTTTGGTCGTAAATAACCATAAATAAAAGTCACATTTTTTTTTTAATTTAAAACCATCCAGCATATTAGTTCCCTCTGCGTGACCGTATTCGTTTGAAGCTTAGATTTGCTTCAGTCGAACATATGCTATTTGGACACGATCCATTGGAAATTAATTTCAAAGGGGAGTAAACATTGGGAATACTTAAAGGGGTACCATTTTACGATTGCACGAACTCTTGAAGTGTTAAAATATTTGGTTACTAAAGTGTCTCCAATTTCTGTGCTATGATTTTCCACGACTGAAGGTTTTCCATTGGCAAATGCTTGGCGTTTACTTGTGTTCTGGTGTAGGCACATTTATCTCTGAGTTGCGCGGTACTGCCTTTCTAAATATGAACTTAGTTCCTAGCATTTTTCAGACATAATGCGTCTATTTGTTTGCTTGTTTTTGTTACAAAATAGATGTATATTGCTGTGCTTCCACAGAAAGTGGTTATATTAAACGCAAAGTTCAGTGTAATTAAGAGACCACGAATGGACATGTAAGACAGATTGCTTCTTTAAAACTTAGACCACGCCTACCCACATATGTTGAAAATACTTTGGCCAAGTCTTAGTGGTGTTGTTTATGTCTTGCACGGCTGAGAGTTTACGTGAATTGGTAACATCAGGCTGTAAGATAGAATACAAGCATATTAGGCAACTGGTAATGTTTTAAAAATTAATGCAGTTTTGTTACTTGAAATCCTAGAACGTGAATTATATAAGTTCGAAAAACAATGCACGCCAAAAAAAAAAAAAAAAGAAGTAAATAAAGAAAAAACAAAATACAACCTAGTTTGCTCTTGTGTGAGAATCCTTTCTTACCACTACCCTGACTGGGCTTGAACATAGAACATCCTACTACTTTCTTAGCCTCTTGTTTCACATACTGTTTTCTTTATACACTAAGTTATAGAACTATGTTTAGGTTTGTTATTTTGTGACTCTTACATACATGATCTGCTGACGACCACTTCAAGAAAAATGAACATTGACTACGGGAGACGGTCAATGTATAAAAAGGAGGATATTTTCCGTGACTTAAGACGACAAATGAGGTCAATTTTTCCATATGCTTTTATCGATTACAAACATGCATGCGCGAAATGAGGCGTGATATGAGATCTGGACAGCTGGCTGTGCTGTCTCTCCTTTAAACTCCGGAGATCCCTGAGTTGGTCTGGAAAGCACGGAAAAACTCAGTTTACGGCCTGAACTCTTCATGATAGTTATGTGATGCTGTTTACGAACAACCGTCCACAACAGTTGGTACACTGAGCTAGTCTGAATTAGCAGCGAGTATTAACTTTGAATGAGTTTAAATGGTATCCGCAAAAGGTTAACTATTTATAGCAGTCAGACTGGAGAAAAGCCATAAGACAGGTGTTGTAATTAGCAATATACAGGCCCGTAGCTA
>WURT03045763.1:2495-14530 GCA_009936505.3 Holothuria glaberrima
CCCTTTGATTCGGGCAACTTAATCTAAAATTCCAGCCTATGCTCCTCCTACAAGAATTTAACTTTACCCGGCTGGTAAGTATCCCATCTTGTCCTGATATACTAGAATCAAAAATGTTCTCACTCAGAAAAGCTCAAATATTGTCCAGAATCCTCTCCTATGGAACACCAAACTTCCTTCCCAAAATTATTCCCAAGATCACCGAAATGTATGTACTTAAATAATATGTTAATTGCTGTATTGACTTTTTTGTTTCTAGAGTTTAGATCTCGAATGACCTTGAAATTTCTTCCATCTCCCAAATTCTGTCAACCTCTTTTCCCCCGCCATAGTCTAGTACACACAGAAATATATTGCACTTCTATTGGCTAAACTTAAGTAGAAGAAAACTTTTCTGATTGGTTAAAACATGCTGAGAATGGCTCTCAACCAGCGAAATAGGTCACAAGCCCGAAATTCAGCTGCACCTGCATCAATGTTTTGGATGGATTTCTCAGAAATCACAACAAGCTCTTCTTCCCATCTTGCCCAATAACCAAACTTTGTAAGCACCCCAGCTCCCTCCCCTTTGATCTACTTCAACAACGGAACCAACTTGGCTGTGATTCATCCTACTGTTGTGAAACTTTCAGACACACAGGATCCCTGTCTGTAAAAGAGTCCTTGCTCCTAGATTTCAAACTTTCAGCAGGATGTTTTGAATTAATCATCCTGTGAATCAGACAAATTCTCATAAAACTGAGAGGACAAAGACCTTCTATAGAATTTTCTTTACAGTACGCACAGTATCGGCCAAAGCATGGAATGTTTAGTTCCTCTTTTTCAAATAATATTTTCTTAAAGGCAAATATTGCGTTTGTTTCACAGAAATTTCTCATATTTTTTAAACCAATATTAATAGATACAGAATGATAGACAATTCAAATTAATTCAGTGCGGTAGCTTTCTTTTCAAGAAGTAAGGCTCTCACAGGAAAATATTTGGTTATTTGTCGCACAAAAGTAATTTCTTCACCCAAACTTTCAAAAATTTAAATGATGCAACATCAGTTACTCTTGTAATGCATAATATTTTGAGGAGATAAAGCTGTTGCTGAAGTGTATTGGTGGGACTAACTGTTTAATATTTCCCTTTAACTAAACTTTTAACGATCGATTGCACTTACGTGTACGTGTAGGCTTACGTGTGGGCTATATGTGCCCGGATTAAATGATTCATAACGATCACACAATCATGAAAAACTATCGTAATATCTTTGGTCGCTCACCGGATATGAAGTGAGCACTAAAGCCAGTTTAGTACGTGGACTCCCGAATTAACTATTTCTTTTGAAAAATACCTTAACTGTACGTTGGACATTTTTTGGAAATGGATAAAAAATTGTTGGCGCTGTGATTTTCTTAAACGATTACGCAACCAAGTTTCGCTATCATCAAGAAAACGTTCTTTTCAAATGAACTTAACCTTTTACGAATACATTTGTTCACAGCTTACATGTTGCGCGCGATACATTTGAGGTCCAATATGGCTGACTTTGTTGCTGGCGCATGTATTTGTGGCGTCGGTGAAGACCTCTCAGAGAAATCCTAAGCTTAGGATTTCTCTGGAACCTCTATAGAACATAGAACAGGATATGCAGGGCGTGATCGCGCGCCTCTTTGGGTTTGGAGATCACTCAAAGACATAATGCAGTAAAACATAAACGATCTATCAAGTAAAAGAGGAGAACTTAGCCCTTCAAGCGGGCAGTATGACCCCAAAACTGAAAATATGAATTTTTGTTCAATTTTACGCACACCTGCCCTTTAACGGAAATATTGGTATTGTTCCATGAAAAATTTTATATTTGTTTTACCAATATTATTTGATACAGAATGATAGACTATTCAAAATAAGGCAGTATGGTAGCTTTCTTTTCAATTTCAAGAAATTAAGCTCTTACATGAAGAAATTAAGTTATTGTTGCACAGAAATAGTTTGTTCACCCAAACTTTCAAAAATTCAAATGATGTAACATCGGTTACTCTTGTAATGCATAATATTTTGAGGAGATGAAGCTTTTGCTAGAGTTTATTGGTGAGACTAAGAGGTCTAAGCTCAAATCAAGTTTTGATACGGTTAGAGGGGTACTTATTCTAAGCAATCTGGTGAAATTCCCATTGGAATTCGATGTGTGGTTCTCAAGATGTCAGCAGTTAAACTGCCACATTTTCAACACATAATGAACTTGAAGCAAGCACATATGACATCACAACCTCACATTAATGAGCAGTCTTTTGTTTTTCATAAAACTTTACAACCAATTTTCTCCTCAACAATCCCATGTCATAGGAATTTGGTTGCATGAGAGGCATGGGAAAATTACAAACTTCACAATCCCCATGGGGAGGTTCTATCCCAATTATCGTCAAGGTCAGCACAACAAACTGAAAAAATGAAGGAAACACAGAATTCCTTGTCAATGTGAGGAAGTGATATAACCCCTGCTTGCTTTAAGCTCACTTTTGATCACGAATGTAAAGTATCTTCATTTGCTAATATCTAAAGTAATGTTTGTCGGATTTGAGTGTAAGTTTCACCAAATTGCAGAGATTTGGTACCTCTTTCACACGTGATTTTTTTTTTTTTGCTTTAACCCTTCCTTTAAGGTATTTTCTTTGTTTGCCATGCATTGTGAATTTTAAACGCAATATTTCCTTTAATAGAAGGACTCACAGAACTTGAGCATCTGCTTGATACAAATACCTTGTCAAATATAATTAACTACCTTGATATCAGATAATTTCAGAGGAAGT
This sequence comes from Holothuria glaberrima, assembly GCA_009936505.3. NCBI lineage: Eukaryota > Metazoa > Echinodermata > Holothuroidea > Aspidochirotida > Holothuriidae > Holothuria > Holothuria glaberrima. The sequence continues at coordinate 5,291 of WURT03045763.1, forward strand.
TAAGTTACTGTTACGGATGAAAGACATCCTTTGTTTCCCCACAGACAAGAAATTACCAATTGAACACGAAAAATCATTATCATGGAGCGTATAGAACGCTCACGTTGCTTTTGCAGCAGAAATGATATTGTTGGTTATTCTTGAATCGGAGGTACAAACATTGTCTATTCAGTGAGTTGGACTATCCAGGAAGCTCCCTGCACGTCCATCTTGTCTTCCCCCAGTGGTACATCTCTTATAGTATTCAAACCAATTGAAGGAAAACTTCGGCGTCTAATGAACAGCAGCAATTTGTAGTTGAGGGTTTGAAGAGGTCATTCAAGAACTTGAAGTCATCAAGTATAACTCCCTTAAGATGTGTGATATGATACTGAACATTGAACTCATACCATGTTTCATGGGAAAACTCTGTTTGGTTTTGGATCGTTTGATCGGTGAGATGGGCTTTTCAGAAGGGTAAACAATCTACAGTGCTCCATCTTTGCAATATTACGAGGATGATTCACAAAGGAAGGATACAGATCTAGCCTGTACTTAAAATGGAAAACATGATTCCTTGTGAATGCGGCCATGAGCTCTGTCAGATCTGGATTACTTTGTTTCTTATGTTTCCACTTTCCTCATCTAATGCAGATGTGAAAGTAAAGACAGATGTTTCCACGGTTAGTGTTAGAGGAGGTGAAGAATTTTCCTTGACGTGTATTGTGACTGGGAAATACAATTACAACACCAGATTTATCTAAATCGGTACCGTGACAAATCAAGAACTTCAAAATGTGTAATTTGGAACGATCTAGACGGTATGAACACAAAAGCGCTCAATGAAGAGGGCAAGGGTTTACGTTATTCGGTTTCAAATGTGACATACGTTGTAAACTCGATTAAGCATTGGAATATTACTCTACGAGTAAAAGACGTCGATAAAAATGACGAAGGCGACTATGGGTGTACATTACCTAGTTTAACGTTTCCACGTGTTTTTGCTAGCATAGCAACGGTCCAGGTTTCAGTGATTTACGATACCCTGCACTGTAGAATGTATCCAACACCCGCTCAATGTAATCGCTTTCTGTTGTATTGTTTTGCGGAAAACCCCACTCATGAAATTGATTTGCAATGGGAAGATTCAATCGGAAACATTTTACCGTCTGTGCGTTTCAAGGAAGATGGGAGGACTGTTTTAATTGCTAAGTACAATCTATCTCACTTCGATCACAACGTTTCTTTCACATGTGGACCAGTTGCAACCAGCACTGGTTGGGTACTGCCTTCATGTAGTATAACACAACTAGAACTAACCACTACGCTTACAGTAACTCCAGTTCAGATTTTAGAACCAGGTGAAAGCGCCCTCTTTACGTGAAGCGTTTCATCGGTTTCAGCACGTATCGCTTGGTGGAAAGTCACGGACAAGGATGGCGTGACTGTTATTGTACGAAGGACGTTTGGTAGGTACAACATCAGCCCTAGTAGGTCCTTGTTTCGCATAGATAACGTTGCTCTCTTTGACCATTACACAGTTGTTGAATGTGTTATTGACAGTATTGATGACGACGTTTCCGGAGTTACACAGGGAACTTCATACGTCTTCGCCAAATATTCGAAGGTACAAAGTGCCAGAGAGGAATCGAACTTACATCAATTTCGATTGTCGACTGTAAGTAGAGGACATTACACCCGCCTTGGAAAAAAGAATAATAACTCAGAGTGGACGCACTGGTCTTACGTAAAACGGCAACCACGAAATATATTTTATGGTAGTCATCACGGCTCTAACGAGACGATGGCTCAATTCGCTACAACAAAATCCCCAGTTGTAAGCCTTATATATCGCTATTTAATCGAAAAGTCTGCTACCAACGTTTCTTTCGATGGTGAATTGCAGATTCCCAGCCAGTCGTTCTCAGTCCTTCCTACAATTGTGTGTTCTTTTCTCCTGTTTTCCATATTTGCTTCTGTTGCTCTTCTTATCTTCAGACTTTTGAAGAGGCAGGACCAAAGCGACATAGGTACAGCGAGTTACCATGTGCAACATTCCGACTCATTAAGTATTTTGAGTGATACTGTTGGCATGCAACGTCCGAAGCCATCATTGCCTATGGCCAGAAGTTTCATCGGAACGATCCGGAAACCTTCGGCTCGTTTGTCTCCGATCCCAGAATCGTCAATGGCAGGTGTCGCAGAAAGTAAAACTTTGCCAAATCATAAAACCAATTATATTCAGTTTCTTCAATCTTCAGATGACGAGCGCCCTCTACAAACTGCATATCAACTTTCACAGCCATTGCCCGATGTCAATAGCAAACATTTGTCTGCGACCGAGGGCGCTGTCGCTGTACTGATGAATGCAGCAGCATCTGGTAAAAGAGATTCTATTTCAAGTGGCGAGTTTTGTTATCGTACGGCGTCAGAGAAAATAACGACGAATGCTAGAGAAGGTCACTCCAGAGTACAGAAAATAGCCCCGAAAAGTAAATCCCTCATGAAACAAAGGGTAAAAGATCGAGTAAGAGATCGGCGTTTCCGGAGATCGCCATCTGAGCAAAGGCCTAATGGACAAACTGGAGGCATACTTTACACTGAAATCGACTGGAGTAATACTGTACCTAGAACAGTGGTGAATTTTAGCTCTGAAAGAACTGTGTATGCCATAGTAGACACAATGAAGGCAAGTTACCAGTATGACTGTTTGTGATAAAATGACATAGTCCTACACCATGAAAAAACAACCCATTATTTTATATACGTTTTGCTGCCATTATGCCCTATGTAATACAAGTCGATGGCACTAATTGGGTATAGTCCGGAAATAAGCTACATGCATCTAGCTCAACCTTCTTTTGTGACATATATAATGTTCCGCAAGGTTTGTTGGTCAGTTTGTAGGTGCTGATTTCAAATCCGGTGGGTGCTAGTTTATAGCTACTGAGCATTTACTGTGAAAAGTAAAAGTGCAAAATAGCCGCCAAAATCTAGTTTTTGACGTTAGACCGTGTATCCCCCCTCTAGATGTAAGAAAATTCTACAAATATTCAGTCAAATCATACTTGGAAGTGCAAAGTATTTGTAAAGAATATTTTCCATTAATTATTCATTAGCTAGGTTGAGTATATGTATCTTTATAGTGTGTACATCACCTTACCACCCATGCGGGAAAAGTCCTTTCTTTTCTGCGAGAATTTGCTCTAGGGTTTAATTGACGCATTGTCAGTTAAATACATGTTGTGCGTCAAGGGTAACTTTTGTGCTTTGAAATAAGAAAATTAGTTTTAATGAGTCTTAATGAGTTCAGACCCACAGTCAGATCTCTATTTTGACGGCCAGGCGTCCATTGTACACCAATAGTAACTAAGGCCGTTTCGTGAGCGCGTATCAATAACACACCTTCTGCGCATGTTCAGTGACGTCCAGTATGCCAAATTGAAATGCAATGACGTCACGTTAAGAACCTCTTTATAATTTTTTTTCAACTGTTTCTGGCCAAGTTTTTAGGAGCTGATTCCAAATCTGATGGGTGCCAGTTGATATTTGGTGCTAGTTGATAACTGTTGAGCATCTTTTATAAAATCGCAAAAATCCAAAATGGCCTCCAAAATTGACTTTTTGATATGTGCCTCTTCGTCATGTGTTATCAAATCATGAAAGCACCCAGTCAAATCTTACTTGCAGTTAAATATTGTAAATAGTTTTTCTGATAAAATACCGTATTCGGGGAACTGATTGGATTAAAGTGACGTACGTAATAACGTGAAAATGATTGTTCAAAATGGCCGCCACAGTGGTTTTACAGTATTGTGTACACAGCATATTAGAAGACACAGAAAGAAAACGAATGCAAATGCATTTTAGGTTCGGAAAACTAAAATTCACAATTGATGACTGTACTTTGATTAATATAAAAACTGGACAAATTCAAATTACGGCCTATAAATGTCAGATGATGCGATTGGTCCATTATTTTGTTAAATCCCAAACAGTAGTATACACAGCAGACTATGGTTTTAACATTTACACTTTAAACATTTCTCTGAAAGGCGTCGAAAACTTTATTTTTTATTGGAGTGGAGAGAGGGGCTAGCTATAAACTAAATTTGGAGAATGTCTGGGTTAGTTAGATGAGGTTTTACGGCTCAGTTTGTAACCAATTGATATAAGTCGGGCCGGCCACTGCCTTTTTCCAGTTGTGACTCACTGGCTCGTTTTCCTTGCTCCATTGCTTATGCTGAGCTCCAAGCACAATGGCAGTAGGTAATCCATTTTTTAAGTCTTTGGTATGACCCGGCCTCGATTCGAACCCCCGACCTTCCGGCTACAAGTCGGATGCTCTAACCACTTGACCAAACAGTCGGTGGAGAACATCTGGGATGAGCAAATTGGGCATTTTACATTTATTCATCCTGCACAAAGGGTCTTCTTTAAAGGAGTAGTATTTTTATGCTAAATCAGCAGCGCGGTCGTATTGACTTTGTTATGACATCTCCCCACAACTCATCGCTCCAGCTTCACAATTAAGTCTGCCACAGCCGGCTGCAGTAGTACACGCTAGACGAGGATGAGAACGGTTTGACTTCGAATACTCAAAGGTTCAAATTGTGGCTTGCAACTTTATTTCAGACTGGGAATTAAACGATAAACCACACGTTCTTGCCCTATTTTTTTAATTCTGTGATCAGTAGTGTCTGGACTTACTGTTTATCATGTTGGAGAGGTAACACTTGTAAAACTCAGCTGAATGTAATTTACAAACGTTATTATTGATAGATCTGCCATAATCATTACAAGTCCGCCCTCTACAGTCTGTTGAATTAGTTTATGAAAGTCGTATAAGGGCAAAGCGTTTATGGTTGTGGAAAGATCATTCTCATTCTTTGTTTGGAATTTTAATCAATCATATTATTGAGAGTAATGGGAGACTAATAGACTACTGACTTCTTATACTAATCGTAATCGCATTTTATTCACATGCTCAGGCTTCGGCCAATTCTGTCTTACAGCTCAAATTTTAATAGAGAGGAGGGGGAAGCCTGCTCCCTCTTTAGTATTGCTTTAACCTTACTCGCGCTCACTAAGTCTATTTGTCTTTTATTCGAGTTTTTTCTCTTACCTCTTTTATATTTCTCTTTTGTATGTATTAACCATTTGCCTTTTGATTATATATTTATTTTATTTTATTTTCACTTGTATTTTGGCTGTGATCTTATGTATTTTACTTTTTACTTGTATCTTACCCAAGAAAAGTATTTTCCCGAGTGGAGATAATGAACTTAAGGTGATTCACCTGTATTGATGGGGGAATGGGGGGGGATGGTGTTAACTTAGATTGGCCACTCAAAACGTAAACTATCACGTCATAACACAACAACAGTCGGAAGCATTTGCAATCGGTTCAGATTATTGATAATAGGTAAAATCCCAAGAGTTTTGCATAGGAGCTTCAGACTTTAGTTATTTGAACTAAGGCCTAATAGCCTGCTTCGGACATGAGCGCTTCGAACAGGTTTAGGTAAATTTCAGAGGCGGGAAGAGGGAGGGGTGGGAGGATTTACGTGTCCGCAAAACTCAGTGGTTTAGAGTATTTTTCAACACCAACCATAACGCAGCTAATGACAGCTTAGAAAGTTTGGTACCATATCTTGCCCGGCTCCTAAGAAACCACCATCCTTAAAAATGCCCGAACTACCCATAGTATGGCGTGATGTTCTATCCGTGGGCTTATTCGATGATGGTACCGTAATAAACATCCAGTTACAAGACCAGTGAACATCTATACCACTCAAACAAGTTGCAGATCAGATAGCTTGGTAAATTTAGGTGACTCGGGTAAGATGGGCAGATGGTAGATCCAGAGACCCTACGTAACACCTCTGTGGCTGCCGTCCCCTTGAGTATTTTTTTTTCTTCGCGGTAAGATGCATATGTAGTAGAAACATCAGTGACCTGATTGGTAAATAGGCCTGCAAAAGTCTTGAAGACGAAAACAATGATTAATGGTGATTACAGCTGAAATGATAGGTAAAGTATGTTTGTGATATATGCATTAAAGAAAGGAAAATTTGCATTAAGTTTGCTGTCACGACTGGTTGAACTTTGATTCAGGAATTCATTTTGTGCAACTGACTGTTTCGTAGGTAAGATACACAGCTTTAAGTTTGGATGATATACTGTCTCTGCTATTCTTTACGCACGAAGCTCCGCGTAAGTTTTGGTTCTTTGTTGAAGAAAATTTAAATAATATGGGGTTTTTAATGAAAATTTGAAAATGTTGGAGTTTTATTGTTAGTAGAATATTGGAAAATGTCAGAATTTATTGATGAAAATGTGGGGATTACCTTGCACAAACTTTTTCTTTGTAACCGTCGGGATTACATGCATTATCATACCCATCAAAGTCTCTCCGAAGAAATATGGAATTTTTTTCCCGACTGGGAAGTCAGACTTCGCAGGCAGGGAGGATGTCCTGCTATCCCATCTGACGGCTTACATGCTTACAAATTATCATTATTTAGTAATATTTTGGCTTTGGCATAGCACTCGTTATAAAAATATGTGTAACGACGAATACATGCTACGAAAGTTACCGTATATGCTACGTATTAGATTACTCTAAGAATCTCTGTTGATGCGGGGTCACTGCATAGGTCGGAGATGTATTTTTCTTTACGTATCTTGGTCAGAATATTGCCCCGATAATGGTTATAAAATATGGAGTGAGTACCGTGACGAATGCGCACGAAGCACGGAACTTTTGCATTGAATCACGGATTGAAAATCATTTCCATTTCTTTAAATGCCTAACAAAATGTATCCGCCAATTACAGGGCGAGTCTCCTGTCTAGTGTCTCCCGTCTAACTCGTAAAAGTATATATGTCCACCCGGACCCTGAATTCCATTACCTTACATCGTTTGTTATTCTTCGCCCCTCCATAATGACTCGTATGCACAAGAGCAATCAGCGTAACCTTAAAAAATCTCACCATTTAATAGGCCTATTACAATATATACCAGACAGTTTCAATTCTCCCAACCAAAAGATAAGTACACACCCAAATTTATTTTTGATATAATACAGAGAAACTGATTCTAAGCATTCTGGTGAAATTTTCATTCAATTCCCATGTTCGGTCATCAAGAAATTAGCAACTTACGTTATTGCATTTTCTACCAGAAGTCAACTTGAAGCAAAGAGGTGTGATGTCATGGCTTCACATTGAGGACCAATGTTTTGTATTTCTTTATTTTTCATCGTATTGTTTCGACCTTGGAGTGATTAGGGTTGCTCTCTTGCTCCTAAGACTATAAAATTTTAAAAATTCCACTACTCATGGTTGAATTTGTGGTATGAATATTTTAGAATTTTTGTTGTATAAAATTGGTCGTAAATTTTAAAGAAAAAGAAAACATCGCCTTTCAGTGTGAAGCCATGACATCACATACCTGCATGCTCCAAGTTCCCTTTGGTAGGAAAAGTGCCAACTTCAGTTGTTAATATCTCGAGAACCGAACATGGCAAATGAATGAAAATTTCACAGATTGCTTAGAATATGTTCACCTTTACTATATCAAACATAAATTTGGATCTGGACTATTCTTTTAAGTAACTCCTAGCCACTCGCAAAAGTGCCATAAGACCATTCCCTTGTCACGGTGCAGCCACAAAGCTAGTTTAATGCTTAAGGTTATATCCTGGTGGGCATATCAAGGCCATACTATGTAATCGGAACACTGCCTGTGCATGCTGTGTAATGTGAGCTCCTCTCCATCTTTAAATTTTGACTTTGATGTCAATCAAAGACCTTTTACCAATTGAACTGTTCCACAAAACAAATGCGTCCATCGTTAAACTCCTTTTTGGATCGTTTTTGGTAAAACAACTATGCCTGAAGTCATTCCTGAAACAACCCCCACCCCACCAGATCCTATTTACGAGACTAGTAGAGGATTTACACTGCTTACAGTTTTTATTAAGCGTACCACAGTGCTACTCGGGGTAGTTTAAACATTTTGCAAAACCCAGTTGGCCCCAGTACACAAGGAAGGTAAACTGGGCAATCGGAGACTACCATAAACAGTTTCAAGTGTAAGTAATAAATGCATGGTTGGAAATGCAAGAAACCAAAAGATTCCCCCCAAAACGTAAAATTCATATTCTTTTTTTTTATGATGTTATTCATGATGTTATTCAGAATTTAGAAGATAGACATCGATTTTTGAAAAGTCCAAAATCATCGGTACATGTCTAAAATAATTATCAAAAGATTCTTAATGAGCTCCAAGTTCTCAATATTTTCCTAAGTTGTACATACGCTATTTTGAGATGCATGCACTTTATTCTTTGATAATATAATTACGTTTGGCCGTGAGTAGCAAACGAAAACACTATTCGTCATGAGTATCGTATGCGACCATAATTTTAGATGAATATGAAAAAACCCGCTCAATCAATTTTCAAGTCCGCATAGTAGGACGTTTCTAGGCAATGCACTGATAAGGAGCGAGATAGCTTCCAAGGAAGGGGGAGAGATGATGGGGAAAATTGGAAGGCGAGATCTCCCTAAAATGCATTTACAAGGCAATGACGATTTTTATTTTCTATTGAGAGAGTGGCGTCGACCCCTCGTGTCTCCTTTAGGCTAAACGATTGACATTAGGTCGCCAGTGGGTGATAATACAGCCTGGCGCGTACGAATGTAATTTCATGTATTTCAAAATACACCGAATAAGGCAAAGAAGCTATCGTATTAAAATTGCATATGCCTGATTTCAAAGCCTGATCATTATCGGTTTTTTTTTTTTTTTAAGGACTCACTGGCAATCTAGTATCACACGCGCGTACCGTGCAATACAGTAATTCCGAAGCTATTTATTGTAGTGCGCATGCTCGCTACAATCTTGGCGTTTCACGACAGGCAGGCTTACCAATATGACCGAACGTTGAAACTGGAAGTTCCACACTGTTTCGGTCCGTTTTTACTATCGGCACTATCATTGTACAGGCAGCTAATGTTTAGCTTGTCCATAATTTTTTACCGCTTTCTTGCACACATTCTAAATTAGTCCCGACGAAGGACCTCGTTCATAAATAGAAACAATTTGTAACGTAGTGTGAAATGTTTCTGATTGATGAAATGCCGAAAGTCTTTATTTCAGAAAGAAATTTTAGTAGAATGCGCGCTTGCTTTCTCATTAATACAATAAGAATACATAACTTGAAATTCGCAAACGAAGTAATCAGCGGATGA
>WURT03045774.1:0-14529 GCA_009936505.3 Holothuria glaberrima
TTGTGGAATAACAGGTCAGTGTTTAACCAATCAGAATGCAGGATTTTCAATAACGGATGGCTAGAGGTGGTAGAATAATAAATAACATGTTACACTTACTTTAGCGCCCTTGTATCCTGAGGGTCCCTGATTGCCCCGCAAGCCAATCGGCCCCTGAAAAGAACATAGGACAATGTAATCTTGACACTGCTCAACTTTTTTTTGAACAATTAAGAACCTGTCCGTGCAGTTATTGACAGGTGTAAATACATGTCATTCTTGAATAAACTAGGGAAAAACTTATAAAAAGAAAAAAAAAACAAGATGTCTATCAACTAGTTTAACTCTTTTGTATCTGGTAATTACGACACAATACCATGGTATGTCTCCGTTCCATAATATCGCAGAACAGTCCATTTGTGGTGCATCACATTGTACAGCTACCTAACATTTAGGGTTGAATAGTTCTCACATATTTTGCAGAAACCCAAGACCATTCCAGCCTAGAGGTTCATACTTGCATCAGGTACGGTATATTTGAAATCTTTATTTGTTGTATGAGGCCCAATTTCCGAAGTCTTTTTTGTGAATTCCATTAAGAATGGACTAAAACGAGATATTCCCACGTAACGTTTAAACAGGGTTTACTGAGGACAAACTGAAAATAGCACCCTACCTGCACGCCTTTTTGGCCCTCAGGCCCAGGATATCCTGGAGGTCCCTTCAAATTCTGTTGAAGAAAAGGCGGAGAATCAATTCAAATAATTGAAAAATTTATGGCATGAAACAATATTCAAAGGAAAGGCTTCTCATAGTTTGGCTTCTGATTTTAAGTGCGACAACGTGATATAGACTATAGACCAATGCAGCGCTCGTTGCAGCAATTTCTGTGACTGTCATAGCGAGTAAAATTGCCAATAAAACTCCTCATTTGTAACAGTGGCAGATCTCGTTAAGTTATGAGCCTGCAACAATATTAAGGACTCTCACAGACACAACCGATTAGCTACAAGAAAGGTTCATTTAACCCCAAAAGGGTAAGACTTTATAATGTTCATAGCAATAGACGAGACCGTCCTGACACTTAAATATTACATTTACTGATAATCTTCCACAGAACCTTTGATGAGCAAAAGGGCAAAGGGTAGCATACTACAACTCGCCTGTTGTGACTTAGTTTGCATTGTGACGCTATAGTTTGGGATCATACCTCTTAAACGTAGAATTTCTTCCTTACCTTATCCGTAGACTTAATGAAACAACAAAAACTACTTTCGACACTTTCTAACAATTTTCAGGTCATACTGTGTGGGATTTCACTTCGAATAAAAGTCATGAAAAGGTTCCTACAAGGGCTCTTATTGACAAGACGGTGCACGTTTGTCATAAAAAGGTTCACAGTCTTGAAGATAAAGTAGAAAGTAATATACTGTTCTCACCCACACATAGACGGCCTCGGTTTCAGAATACGACAGTAAAGGGTACGCTGCATACTTGGTGAAAAATGGTTCGAACCCTGTATTGTAAATGTCCATTGATAAACCAGCATTTGTCCATGCCTCCAATGCTATCTCACCGATCCGTACCTCATCTATCCCAGGGACCTCCCTTAGCATTTCGTATGGTACTACTGTATTATTACTCGCTAATGACCCATTGTGGGTTCCGAATATGTTAGCGTCTGTCTCTGACGATTTAGAAGGGTCTCCAGTTTGTTTGCCCTGAGAAAAGAAACCGGACCCATACTCTGTGATGACGTCTTCTATGACGTCATTGTCGGGATACTCTGTAAGGTATTGATCTGTGATAATATCTGTATAGTACCAAATCTCCGTATAATCGAGTTCCTCAGGGCTTTTTGTATAAGCGTATATTTTTGTTTGCACTGAATGTTTTGAAGTCGTATCTCCTCTGATATTGCTGGTAACATATTCTTGTTCTGTACAGTTCTCACACAATGGAGGTAATGGTAAGCTAAGAGGTGTTTGAAGGAGAGGCGGTGGCGTCGTTGGCGGCCTTGTGTCTGAGATTTCTTGAGATTTGTTCCCATTGTGTACTGCAAAGAGCAAATTACATCTGCAAATGATTTCTAATGAATTTATTGAAATAAACGAGTCCTTTTGAAACATTAAACCGTTATAGGCCTTCTTATTTTTATTCTTCTACGACGTTAAAGGCTATATGAATTTTGTAAGAGCAGTAATATGGGCTTTGGTATTGTTAATTCACATCCCTTAGACGATAAGGCATATAGTCTACATCAAATAATGTTTCATTGACGTATATGCTATACTGTGACAAGGATTTCAGAAACTAACTTATGCGCCCTAAATTGTACCTCCCGAGAGTCTTATGTGGCCTAGTTTCACCTGGAAGGATTAGCCAACACTCTCTGAAAAGCTATTATACCTGCAGTTTGTGTCTGAAACAGCAACTATCGAAATCCTAAACATGCGGTTGACCCTTCTCTTGTTGGATCTCATATCGAATCTACGCCCCGTGGAGCACCCGAAGCAAGATGGCAATTTCTCCAAATACCAAGACTGTCTGACCCCGTACGTTTTTGTTGACCTCTTAGTCGGTTTTGGCAATATTTTATCAAATTTTCTACCTTCCACGTCTGGTCTAATTTTAAAATGCCGGCGAAGCATTCCAAACCACCGTCCGGCGGCCAGACGGGATTTTGTTGTGCGTGGGTAATCTTCCAACACCTGAACTACCGGTGGATAGTGTGAGGACTTACCAAATCAATTTATTGGGACCTCCGAAACCTGTAAGAGTGGCCACATTTCTGTGGAGTCGGGAAATAGCAAGTTCCCATCAAGGAGGGCTGAAACCGTTAAATTGGTGACATTTTCTAACGTTCCCAACATTTCTCCATACATTGAACTCAAGACCCTTACACCCTAGTCAGGACAAGACGTAACTTGGCAAAATTGAGATACAAGTTAACTTTAAAAGCCCTTTCAAACATGGCGGGCCGCGACGCGTCTCCACGCTATGCGGTACGATAAAAAGTTGAAAACAATGTCATTACTTCGACCTTTTCACACTGGGTGCGATACGATGCGACGGGACGCGGCGCGATACAATGCGATAACATTGAGTTGACACTTTTCAACCTTCACCCACTTGTCGCTGAGCGATATTTTTGTGACCAATGGTGAGACAGAATGGTCATTTTGTTAGGTCGAATGACTGATCGGTTACTTGAAGGAAAAGTCACCAGTATTGTGAAGGGGTTGGCGACATTTTTATCGTAGAGTATCGTATTGCGTATCATAGCGGGTACAGAGTGAAACGAGCCTATAACCCATTTGCCGCCTAGCGATATTTTCATGAGATCAATCACACAACAGACACAATTTGTTAGATGACATGGCTCATCTGGCATTGAGGGTCCGCTGACAGGTAAAGAAAACGCCGCCAATAGTGTTAAAGGCCTTGCCACATGTCAGTTGCGTCGGATCGCATACAGTGTGACAGTAGCTCAAGGTCGCGCAAAACCCAAATGAAACGGCGGGATGGGCATATTACTCGAAAAGATTAGAAATTTGAGGACAATATGCCATTTGTCGATTCTTTGCGCTTTCCGCCATAACCTGCCCTTCATGCAGGTTTGATCGCTGAGAGTATCGTAATTACTACTACTGTTTCACAAAAAAGACGAAGTATATTTTTGTAAGCTGAGATAAAACATACGACCGCTGTCTACTATGGACGTGATACATTTTCCATGTCGGTAACTTAAAAGAAATGCTTTCGAGAGTATTTTCACCTATCCGCTTGCTTGGGAACGGTTCAAATTACAGACTGCTACGTGACATATTAAACGGTTGGTGGTCCCTTATAAACTCACATTCTGATACGTATAAAACCATGCACATAAATGCGGAAAATGGACCCTTGTCACACAAATAGTAAATGAGACATGGCAATAACGCGACGGTAATATAAGTATTAATGTCGCATCAAAATACTCTACGAAAATGCCAATTTAGACGGAACGCGTTTCAGAAAAGATTGTTTCCTACATGCCGCGTACAGTACGACATATATCAAAGAAGGAACCTCCTAAATGTTACATTGTGATTTGGGTGTTGCACATTTCCAACTTTGCAATGTTTCTTACGGCGGTGTGCATATCAAACTTAAAAAATGAAATATACGAGCATTAAAAGCCAGAAAGCCTAAAAGCTTAGTGATTCTTTGCTTTCTTTAGTAATCTTATTGTCCAGTTACAGTGTTTGCACTTAGCAATAGAAATCTGAAGATCCATGACATTGATCAAACAGATAGATGCCATGTTAAAATGGTCCCAAGTGAGCTAATTGCATTGGTTTGTGGGCACTGGGTGCGAGATAAAGATACGGGCCTACAGTAAGTCCTCCTTGACATAGTGTGATTACAAGGTTATCGCAGTTTATCATTTGGTGACCTCAAATGACGTTGACACAATAAGCATTGGGGGTTTTTCCACTCTCATAAAAGAGCGGTTAGTTTGGTCATGGGGCTGTTGGTTTGGCCAATTCGTTGTAGGAGAATGACCATTTGGTTATCTCGTCGAGTTCAATGCCAGATAAACATGATGCTGGCAAGCATCCGTCGTTTGTCCTTGCTGGGCTACCATACAAACGCGCTTTGCTTTGACAAGAAGTAAGTTAGTTAGTAAGATGAGGTTTTGCGGCTCAGTTTCTAACCAAATGGTTTAGGTCGCGCCAGCCACGACCTTTTTTCCAGTTGTGGCTCACTGGCTTGTTTTCCCTACTCCATTGCTTATGCTGAGCACGAAGCACAATGGCAGTAGGTTCCATTTTTAAAGTCTTTGGTATGACCCGGCCAGGATTCGCACCCTCGACCTTCCGGCTGCAAGTCGGATGCTCTAATAACCTGACCATGCAGGCTTTGACAAGAAAAACAATACACCACCGTCAAATAGCAGGCATTGTCTTGCAATTGTCCTGGTAAGATTACAAACCGTGAATAAAAACGCCAAATCAGTTTAAGCTCGGCAGAATCCGTTACTTCGGACAGAGAGAAGGTAACTTTTTTTCACATGTTCTCCAAGATACTTTGTTGAAATGAAACGAAAGTTTGAGGTCAGATTTTAAACAAGTTTATTAATCAACTGAGATCAGTCAATGTTTAATTTTTTTTTTGTTTTAATCAGAAACAATACCTTCAAACTCGGGAAGGTCAATTTATAGATTCTAAATTCCAAATCGCATTACCTTAACTATTAGATCTAGTCTGTTAGTAAAACCCAGTAGAGGTATTGTATTCGATATGGACACTCGCAGGCAAATAATGAGACCCTCGAGATTAAACCTCTGGAGACAGACCTATATTATGCTTACAAACATTTAGGTTTTCATAATTTGACCTATGCATGACTCAAATGACCTCTGACGTAAACCAAAAGCAAGTGGGACCCACTGCTTATGATGAGGCATCTACGTACCGAGTAGGAATTTCCTCAAGTAAACCACGAATTCAAGAGCTAGTCTCCGCTCAAAAATGTAAACTGATAAACACTATCCCTAGATTAGAGCACCAACGATGCAGAAGCTCACGCCTGTCTTGTTTCAATGGAAGCCAATATTTGTTCTCCCGAAATTATTATGTCCAGTGGCATTTTGGTATGTAAAATTCCATGAATCTTATGCCAACATGAAACCCTGTAATATAATCTGTCAATTTTGGTACCTTTCTTTAAGTGGCCATACTTTATACATGTGAAAATGTAATCATGAATAAGGGCATCAAGGTTCCTGTTGCCAAATGGACCCTGAGTGACCTTCGAAAGTTTTCAAACTTAAAATGGTCATTATCATCAAAAATGCTTTTACACCCAAAATTAAATGTACTTCTATAGATCTCATATAAGCTTTAATTTTGGACAACCCCTGATGACGCAATCCTCAGTTCTTCAAAAAGTTCTAGCAACAGATGTTAGCTACATCCACTATGTTCCATGGATTTCCGACAATCTTTGTCAATTTGACCTTAACTGACCCTTGGTGACCTCAGACCTCTAAATTTTCAAGAACTTAGAATTGACAATATCTTGTAAGTTTCGTGGCAACTAGACAATGCTTGCAATTTCGACCACAAATGACCCTGATGACCCAAAATGACCTATATGTTTGATTACATCTACTAAGTTTGGGTGCAATCCTTAGTCAGTTTACAAAGTTATTGCAAATCATTAAGTTTGACTTCAAATGATCCACCGAGACTTAAAAATGACCTTTCCATTATTGGTAACAACTGATGAGTACACTTGGATACCATCGGTCATTCAGTTACAAAGTTATACCAAAGCAAAGATTTTTCACCTTTTGACCCCTATGACCTAAACACTAAAATGACCTTGTATCCAAAATCTGTTTACGGCTCATAAGGAGCAGAGCACTCTTTGAAACACGTTATGACCAACTTTCAAGAATGAACCGTGCTCTGTATGAGAGAAGATACATTTTTAAGATTTTGACATCATTGCCTTTATTGATCCCTTAATGACCTTGACTTCCTGTTGGTCAAAAGTCGCCTCACACCACTCGATCATTGTGTTCAAGTTCCATGGAAATCTGTCGACGAATGTGAAAGCGCGTTTGTAACTGTAAAAAATACATGGACAGACAGAAGGACAAAACGGAGGATGGACGCCCACACTGATATATGTAATGTGGATTTTGTAGCAAACCAATGGGAGTATTTAGTAATCAAAATTCCATGAAACTGATTGTATTAAAGACAAGTATTGCCTTTCATCATTTCACTATGGAAATGTCATTTTCAAGTGCAAAAAGGAAACCGACATGTGGTGGAGCCTCTCAATTAACGCCAATGGTCATTTACCAAACAATTTTAAGACAGTGTGGGGGGGGGGCGGGCTACCTACTTGTGAGCTTTTCCGACAGTTTTACAGTTAGACCTACTATGACTTGTGTACTTTTTATGTGTCCTTCGACCTCATTTACTCATGAAGATATTCATTTTGGGTGTATTACCCAATGTTTGTTGCAACTGGTCTTTGAAGCAGGGGGATATGGACAGGGCCAAACCTGCGTTTAAAAGCTTGTGATGAAAAGAACTTTTCAATGCAATACAATACATACGGATGTTTGCATATGACGTTTGACCTAGTCACCATATGACGGTACCTATGTTGTATCTACGAGCCATGATTTATGATAATTGCTACTGGTGTCAAGAGTCATGCACACAATGCAGTGAGTGCAAGGTAAGTTTGATCCACACGCACTGACGCACACGCATAAGACGAGTGCAACCATAAAATCCATCCTGACGAACAACCAAAACGTCGACATGAGTTCCATTTGTGAGGAAGACTATGACACTTGACCTACTTATCTTCGGCTGCACCGACTTCAAAATGATTTGTAATTTTTGAATCCCTTGATCCCTTGCCACTGGAATAAATCAATAAAGTTATTAAGTTTAAGTTAAGTACTGTGGTTTCAATTTCAAGTGTCAAGATCTAGTGGTTACATTGAGGTATATCGTGTTAATGGTCCATGTGCCTTGATCAAACAGATTAATATTACGTTGTCGCTTGTCGTGGTCATAAATAAGAATTTGCTATTTTTCTATTATGTGTATTTTATGCACATACACGATCTAAACATTGTTCCTGCTCTCTAAATAGTGTTCAAGGTTTTCACAGCTTGACTGTTGGTGACCTCAGTTGACCTTTGACCTCCATCCAAAACAACTGATATGAACTCATTGTGGGTATTTGAGATTCACGCACGTTTATTCCCTTGATATATAATTTTCATATTTACATGGATTTCAAAGATTCAAGTATGGTGACCTATGATGAACTTTGAACTTGTATACTCTTATGAGCAACCGCATGCCAATCATGAGATTGATACAGGTTTATCTTCTTCAGATAATTTCTTTGAAGTGCTTTGACCTACGGTTACATAAAATTACCTTTAAAAGTTTGCTTATCAACTGTACCAGATAATAACAGGTAACAACCAATAACATCATGCATTATACAGACAGAAATAAATTCTCTTACAATGCTTACATGTTATAAAAACCGACGTACAGTGTTTTATGATAGGAAAAATGCCTTTGACCTCCCAGAGCAAAAGCAAAATTGTATTTAATATCAAATATCTACACATGGATCACGTATGAGAATTCTCTAGGATCGCTCATTGTGAGATAAAGTTTTTACAAGCATTTCACAAATGTCAAATGACATTTTACCACCTCAAATATAGGGATCGTTTACTCAATTTTGGGCACCAACAACCAAGAATGAGATTCATACATGTTTTCCTTTTTGAGATATCGTGTTTCCAAAGTTTTCAAAGTTCGACCTCTGTTACCTCAAATCTTGGGTTCAATGCGGGATACAGGTTACCAGGCTTTAGAAATCGCAATTTCTAAGCAAAGTGTCACAAACGATCGTTAGAAATACCCAAACACACACACGCACACGTGCAGCTTCACTACCACACGGATCCCTTCTCCCTATGACAAGAAATCCACTCAAACCACGACTGTGGCGCTACTGCTTGTTTCTAACTACCGTCGTTTAAGGTAATGTAAAGTACCCTTAGCCGAAACGTTCAACGCCTGTCTTATTCTTTCTGTATGAAAAGCCTAGATGAAACGTGTACGCTACAGTCTACAGTCTTACCCGGAACTAAAGGAGATGAGAATGTGAGAGAAAACTGCAAGATGATGATGGTGAGAAGCGTCAGTATCGATAAATAGGACCACAACTTTTCCCTGCAAAGAAAAGAACGAAGACACGTCACGGATTTGCAGTTCGGGCTCTATTTTATTCATTACCACTGACGTAATGTAACACTTTTCGATGACACCGTAAAAAGTCAGCAGCCACTGTGAGATGCTAGCACATGACCTTGAAAACTTGTTTAAAACGAATGAGATTATCTTTCATGTAGGGCTATTACAATTACAGAGCCCTCAGCAATGACACTATGCATGCATTATACTGAATAATCAAAAATTTGTAATGTAAACATGTCTTGACCCTGTTCAGAAGTATCAGAATATTCCATGCCATTCGATTAAGCTGACTTTGCGATTAATAGGCTAATCTTAAAGGGAAATATTGTGTTTGTTTAACAGAACGATTTGAATTTTTGAAACCAATATTAGTAGCGACAGAACGATAGACAATTCAAAACAAGGCAATATGGTAGCTTTCTTTTCAAGAGACAAGGCTCTGACAGGAAGAAATTCAGTTATTTGTTGCACAAAAGTATTTTTGTACCAAAATTTTCAAAAATTCAAATGATGCAACATCCGTCACTCTTGCATAATATTTTGAGGAGATAAGGCTAATGATAGAGTTTATTGGTGGGACTGAACGGTTTAATAATGATTAAAGGTATTTTGTTTTTATGCCATGTTGGTCCATTTTAAACGCAATATTTCCCTTTAAGGAGTAACAAAATACAACCTGCATATAATTTCATGTTTTGAAAACAACATCAACCAGAAGCCATAAAGCCAAAAGGCGTACTGATTCATTGCCATATGGATATATAGCATTAGACATGAATCACCCATATGGCAAGCGCAAGATCCCTCACAGAAATGCCTAACCTACTTCAGGTATCATGTTTATAAGGTTTTGACGACTTTAAATCTTGTGACCCAAAATGACCTTTGATCTCCACTTAAAACAATAGGGATCACCTATGCTATATGGCCATCTGCAAACTAAATATGAAAAATATATGAACAATCAAAATTTTGTATCTCAAAAGTGATTGATGTATTTCCACAGAGTATCTAAATCTCAACTGAACTTGTGGAAGAATGAAATTAGGCCTGGAATGACTAAAAATTAGAAGACATGAAGCACACTAGTCCCTACATATTAGGTATATTAGAGCCAAAGTGTGCAGTAACATGGGGTCTGTATACCACATTTCCATGTAGTTTTGAGCCAAAGGTAGGTTGTCAAATACAGATAGAAGTTTTACAGTATCTCATGGTCAGGAAGACTGAATGAATCATCTAACTGACTTGAGAGATGAAGTCCAACTTTGTCGTTTTTCTGAGGTGGCACACCATTTAAAAAGAGTCTAAAGCTTAAAGCAGGTTTTGATATGTCAGAGGAATACTTATTCTAAGCATTCTGGCGAAAGTTGCAATCCAATGTGTGGTTCTTAATAGCTGTCACATATTCGACATAAAGTGAATTTGAAGCAAGCAAATACGATGTCATAACCTAACATTAATGAGCACTTTTTTGTTTTCCTTTCAACTTTAAAACCAATTTTCTCCTCCATAACCCCGTGTATGGGAATGTGAATGCATGAGAGGCATGGTAATTTTACAAACTTAAAATTCTCCATGGGGAGCTTCTATCCCTTTTAACTTCACAAGAGACTGAGAAAACAAATGAAACAATGTATTTCTCATCAATGTGAGGAAATGATATAACCCCTGCAACCCCTGCTACCCCTGCTTGCCTCAAATTCACTTGCTGATATCTAGAGAACTACGTATCCGATTTGAATGGAAGTCTCACCAAGTTGCATAAAGTTCCTCTCTCACATATAAAAATAAATTTTTGCCTAAACCCTTCCTTTAATTCAAGGTAAATCCTGGCCAAGTATATCACCCTTTGAATCTAACACCCTGTAAAACTCTTTTCGACACAGTGTGAGACCATGATGCCGAAGTGATGTGTTCAACTTGTGATGCACCTGTGATAAGCGAGGAATTGAAGTACTCATCATGCAAAAATACAGAAACTTGAAGGTATTTTAGACACCCGTTTGCATTATACCCTTCCCCGATGCAAAATGGCATTTGAAACGAAGTGAAAAGGCTGAAACCACTATTCTGTTATACAAAATCTCTTAGCTGAAAATCTATGGTTCATGGTACACAAATTTGATATCATTGAGGAAGGCCTTCTCTTGAGCTTTCGCATGTGGGGTAACTTGTGCCCATTGAAAACCACCGCAAGGTAAAAAGGCCACGAGACAGGCCACAATTAGTGGGTAAGTCAATGAACGACTAACTAATGACGTGCTACCTCAACAGATACAGGGAGATAGTACTACACCCTCATAGAGAGGAAGGGAGAGAGAGGGGGGAAGCTCTTTTTAAGTTGCGACAGTGGAATAGATTTTAGATGCAGGAATTACAGATAAACCATAGTTCTTAGTGTTCATGTAAAAGTTATAGAGCCCTTTTGCTGGGTGTAATAAAATATCTTAAGACTTCAAATCGCCGGAAAAGCGCTTCGTACAAAGTATAAATTATCACGTGCAGGTTAGTTACACACGAGCAACACGAGAGAGTTTAATCGACTATAAGTTACTTCGCATTTCTAGAGTAAGATTGAAATGGTCATGGTTCCATTGAAATAGCGTTTACAACATAACGTTAAACAGAACCAGCTCAATTTAAATACCTAACTGGCCTCAAATCATAATCTAGCGAACTTAGACTATACACGGTGATGATTTTATTGTGTTGAAGGAAAGTCCTTCTACGGGATAAGCTTGGATTCTTATATAGAACCAGCTCAAAATTTGCTGACATTAGGTTACCCAAAGTCACACGACTGTATTCTAGACGTTTCCAGTGTAAGTCTAATACTTCGAGATGGCTAAAACCCTCCTGGTCGACGAACTACTCCATTCTTGGCAAAAGTAAACACCACACTTATGACATCAAAGTCTGTTGCTAGTGTTCCTCTTTATCGCACAACTCACCTAGGAATCTGACCGTTAAGTATATAACTGGAAACAGTAGTAGCAAAGTTGCAAGGGTAGAGTGCCAACTGATCACATTGGACTCGCTTAGGTCAAGTAAAACAACACGAGTGCAGTCCGCTATTCTGAGATTGCGCACCACGGAAATGACGCCAGACTGTATGGGCTCATAAAAGTCTAGGATGCGTCCACCTATTGCTAAAGATTTCCTGTCAAAGTTAGATCCTCCTGCATGAAAACACAACTTTTCACACTACGTATACTTTGCGAAGGGACAAGTGTACACTCTCTACGAAAATGTAGGCCTATATAATGTTGTTGTGCGACAAATTCATTACAGCAATTACAAAGACTTTAAGAGAAATAACACATGTTCTGAGGCTTCAATGAATAGAACATACGTCGGATGTTATAAGGAGAGTATTTTGACAGACACTCACTCTCAGACGATTTTATACCTGAAATAACAGCTAAAATGAGCGTAAACACCATCAAAAGGGCAACACAGGTCCTTGATTATCTTTCAGTTTCAAGCCACGTTGTGTCGAAATTCCAATATGGTAAAATCATTCAGTAAGTCACATTTACAGACAAAAGAAAAGTGAGCAGTGTTTTGTCTAACCTACCATGATACATTTACAATTTTCGCTAACTTTATTAAGCTGGGTACATGGAAATCAGTTGGGGCCTATAACGACTGATATACTGCAAGGTGTAAATTCTACAATAGACAGGTACCCCAAGATATATATTCTGCGCTCGTGTTGTTTTTCTTACGTTAGGAAAATGCGTTACAACACGATATTTTCTCATTACCACTTTCCACCTGCTCTCGTTCTTCTGGTTCTTGAGGTGAAATGTGCAACTAGTCTATAGAATGACGAAAACATTGCTAACTGAGATGAACATTATACAGGCATAAACGAGCTACCTACAGCGCGGTTATGTCACGTTGAGTGTACGACTCCCATTACTCACATATATCCAAAACTCACGTATTTCTATCCGTTGTCATTGTCACAAAACGTAAAGTACAAGTTGCCTCCATTTTCAAACTCGCAAAATTCAGGTATTCCATCCTTTTAGAGTGGCTCTGACATGAATTTTATGCTGAATATTTTTGGTAAATTGCTCGTGATATAGATAAAACAATCAATTCCCTTCAAAGTGCATCCATTAGCTTTTTCTAAAAATGGTGCCTTTCTGTCCTTAAATATAAAGAGAAACTTGGTGTTATTTTCACTTTGATTGAAAGACAGTCAAAAATTTCTGAAACCCATTACGTCATGTGACGTCATAAAAAGAACCCACTTGAACTCGATGCTGATAATACGTATAGTATATGTGGGTGTCTTCCCTCTCACTTCGTGCGTTCCCACACCTATCTAAAGTACGCGTTTTGGGTTTAAACACCAAATTTGCCTTTAAAGGCACCCCTGAGTGTCTCCATGGTCACGGGAAAATCAGAAAGCACTTCTCTTTTGAGTAAAAGAGGTTACAAGGGATGTTTCGGTAAAGTGTTATGTTTAGCCATGTAGCCACGCATGGCAATAACAGAACTGCGAGAACTGCGTATCCGAAAGCCAGATTGCGTTGACGTATACAGCGTACAGAAGGTTACGTACACAACACTTTGTCCGTATAATATGCACTCGTACCGGTTCGAACTACTCCGAAGGGCCGACATGATACCGTCACGAAATCGAGATAATAAGAACCGTAAGAACAGACTATACAAGGGACTGGAACTTGGTAAGAGTAAGGTTAGTCAACCGTGCGTTTGGGAATGCCAATATCTGGTGATTTTACAAGAAATGCACTTTTTTATGAAAAGTGTGGCAAATTGGGCTGTGAAACAAGATTTTATGTCTAACTGTAAAAATAATCAACTGACAAGTATTTCCTTTTGATTGTTGTAACGTGTTAGAGCCACTTTAACATGTGATTGTGATAATGCGCAGGTGTCATTTATGATGAACTAGAGAAATGCCATTTACAAATTATTTTTAAATAACCCCTTAACTTTATATATTTTAGCACTAAATACAATAACCTTCAGTCAATCTCGCTTCACTTGCAGCAATAACCCTTAAATGTAGTTGGTTGTAAACTAACAGGTGATTTAGGACTTAGCCAAAACTCCCCTTGGGTCATACATCTATTTCAGATAGTGAACATGTTACATTTCGATGTCGATATTCGCACGGTAGCAGATCTAGTAGACCGTCAACCTTTGTTGAAATAACATCCTGACCTACGGAAGAGTTAAACAAACTTCTTAAAAGTACACTGACATCAAGCCATCATCATGATTTAACACGCAGTGGGTGACATATAATTCTGCCCGTACCAGACATTACCATCACAACACATATCATTACACCCACCGAATCTAAAACAGGGACTACTTTACAGTTCCTTGGATGGTGTAACAACTATAGTAAGTACATCGGTTTTGAAATACTCGATCAACGACAAGAAGTCATATTTACTTGGTAAGCAGCTGGAATGGCCATGGTGGCATTGTAAAAGAAACTTATTTGATGGAGATGTTGCTAACATATAGTAAGGACGGTTAAATACGAGGGGTTTGACGCTGCGGTATTTGCAAATATGAAAAATTGAGTAAAACAATGCATCAGGCGTTGTAAACCTTTCATATACTACGTTACCATACCCAATGCATTTTAATTTGTAACAACAACCTAAATAAACTGTTGTTTAAATCACTAAAATGCTGTGTACAAATTATTCATTTACATATATACATATAAATTATTCATATATATACATA
>WURT03045785.1:0-11465 GCA_009936505.3 Holothuria glaberrima
GTACGAAATAACCCATGGCATGTGACCACCAATCCTCCAATCAGATGTAGAGAAATTAACAAGGTGTTATATAAAAATACATAACGAACAATACACTAGAAAAACAACTGTTTAACGATAAATTAGAATATAGCCGATTAGCCGAATACAGCCGAATATAGCGGTAGAAATACCGATATATTAGAGTATAGCCGATGTTGTCGTCATAGCCGTACTGACGGTATTGGCTTTTATAAAATACCAATATCGATATACTCTAATATAGTCGACATTGTCGGCATAGTCGTACTGAAGGTGTGGGCTCTCATGAAATACCATTATCGATATATTAGAATGTAGTCGGTATTGTAGTCATAGCCATACTGAAGGTATGGGCGTTCATGAAATACCGATATTGATGTACTGGAACACAGTCGGCATTGTTGACATAGCCGTACTGAAGATATGGGCTTTCATAAAATACCAATATCGATGTACTCTAATATAGTCGACATTGTCGGCATAGTCGTACTGAAGGTATGGGCTCTCATGAAATACCATTATCGATACATTAGAATGTAGTCGGTATTGTAGTCAAAGCCATACTGAAGGTACGGGCTTTCATGAAATACCGATATTGATGTACTGGAACACAGTCGGCATTTATTGACATTGCCATACTGAAGGTATGGGCTTTCATAAAATACCAATATCGATGTAGTCTAATACAGTCGACATTGTCGGCATAGTCATACTGAAGGTATGGGCTCTCATGAATACCATTATCGATATATTAGAACATAGTCGGTATTGTAGTCATAGCCATACTAAAGGTACGGGCTTTCATGAAATACCGATATTGATACACTGTAGGCTACAGGGATAAAGTTGATATTGTCGTCATAGCTACACTGAAGGTGCACTTTCATTAAATACCGATATCGATATATTAGAATGTAATCGATATTTTCGTCATAGCCATACTGAAGGTATCGGCTTTCATAGAATGCCGATATTGATATACTGTACTGGGATATGGTCGATATTGTCGTCACAGCCATACTGAAAGTATTGGCTTTCATGAAATGCCGATGTCGATTTATTAGAATGTTGTCGACGAAAATTGTAGTCATAGCTATACCTAAGGTATGGACTTTCATAAATACCAATATCGATGTGCTGAAATATAGTCGACGTTGTCGGCATAGTTATCCTGAAGGTGTAAACTTTCATGAAATACTGATATAGATATTATGGAATATAGCCGTTACTGTTGGCATAGTAAAACGTACGGCATGGTTCCGTGTAGTTCCGTCGAGATATCGTTATATTAGACTATAGTCGACGGATATTGTCGTCATAGCTATTCTGAAGGTACGGACTTTCATGAAATATCGATATCGATAAATAAGAATGTAGTCGGTGGATGTTTTCATCATAGCCATACTGAAGTTGTAGTTTTTCATGAAATACCGATATCGATGTACTGAAATATAGTCGACATTGTCGGCATAGTCATCCTGAAGGTGTAAACTGAAAATACTGATATCGATATTATGGAACATAGCCGTTATTGTTGGCATAGTAAAGGTAAAGTTACATGTAGTTCCGTCGAGATATCGGTATTCCTTTAAGTACCTACAGTATATCATATCGACTGGGTAACTTTGCTGAGCAACGTCCTCTTAAATGGGTAATGACTAATTATGCCAGACATGACAATTTATTTTATCCTGATTTGTTGTCGCCGAAAAAGTTATTGACTTATACGTGTAAAGGCATAAATAATCACACTCTATAAAGTAGTTACCAGGGCATGCTGTATCCTTGTTCATCTGTCGCCATAATCAATTAATATTGTGGTTATGCTCTGTTTCACGTACTATGTCAGTACAATGACAATCGCACATAAAATGGTTTGCCTTCTTTAAAATTACTGCATTGGGAATATCAATTATATTCGGTAATATCACTTCTTCAAAGCGAGGTTTAATTTGTATGCACAATGCCACGGGGTTTGAATTTAATCTTCAACATTTTGAAATTCGTTATACCACACTTTTCTACTAGGATACACTAATATTTCAGAACATTATATAATTAACAAAACATAAAAACAACTTACCTCGGAATTATCAGCTGACCCCTGGGCACTCTTAGCGCGCGTCATTTAGCTCTCTGTCTTTCCCAAAAGCCCAAGAGAAGAAACAAGTTCCCCTGTGAGAAAATAGTAAAATCAAAATAAACGTAAACATTTTGTTTAATTACCTTGCCAACGGTTCGCCACCTTCGCCATTTACCTCTCACAAATTGGTGGAGACTGACATTTGACTTCTGACCGCTCATCAGGACACCCGAACTTCGTTTTATCCCACAATTTCCAAAAATATTACATAACTCTCAATCTGATTCGTTTCAAGTAGGATTCATTTAAGCTGATGATCCATTTGAATCTACACAAGGAATGACTGTTGGTTCATTCTTCAAACAGGCCAATAGGTCTTATCCTTCACTCTTTCAATATGACCAGCAAATAGATTAAAAGTTGCTTGCGGGTTGATCTCTTGACCTCGATTCAAAAGAAGTCATTCACTAAATTCGGAATGTAATTGTTTCTACTTAAATTCAGTAGTCGATAAAATTTCACGCGAAATGATGGTTCTGCATGCTTGTAAAAAATCACGATTTCCTTACATGTTAAAATTGAAATTTGTCGTTCCAATATGCCTTCAAAGAGTTGTAACGGGATGAGTGGTGTTATTTGTTGGACCCGAAAATGGAATAGTCTAGAGTAGTAAAACGTAGACGCGGATATTAACATTAAGGAGAAATAAAATCGACAAGAAAACAGATTAATAGTATACAGAAGTGAACAACAGATCGATTGCATACGAAAATACAGGACACCCGAAGTCATTTCCGGGTAACATCGTCCCGTGGTACGCAAGCTTTCACAAAAATATTTAACCACATAGATCGTGGCAACTAAACAATCCTATCCAACGTAGAAGACCAATTTTTGTTGCTCGATGAGACTGAATGTTCTCATACCTCTGACAGGTTTCGCCATGTCCTTCTAGGCTTTGGACAGAGGAAAAACTTAAACTTGCTTAAGTCGGTTTTCTTTCGTGACACGTGACTCCCTCTTCATAAAGCAAACTGTGATTGAGATTATTTCTTCGTTAGAACTATTGAAGTTGATAGCTTGAGTCTGTCCTTACGAACTAAATAACAGTTAAATACACGTGTAGACAGTAGTAATACGTTTTTGATTTACTTGTCTTCACATGAAAAACAGTCAATTATCTTTGTTTCATGAACATTTCCCATCGAAAAAGTGTCCACATAATGGAATAGTGTCATAACTCACACCGTCGCATGCAAGTTCATGAACGTGATGCCATAGTTTATACTACAAATGCCACTGCTTAGGTTCCCTCTCTCTACATTTTATTATTTAACACCATCCACAGTAAAATGACGATAAAATAATGTTTTTAAATACAAATACTGTTTACTGCACGATCGAGATAACAAGAGATGGGATTTCCTTTTAAGATACTAGAGACATTTATGCCCACAAGATCAAACCCATGCGTGATGAAAACGCCTCGTTTACAGTAGGGTAACGCCAATGTATAATCTCGTTCAATCTTTAATTACAATAAAAACCTAACATAACACATTTGTTCACTTTAAATAGGGGAGCCTCTGGGAACTGTCGACACGGTTCTACAAATTGACTTATTCATTTGTTCTACTCAAGGCAATTCGATACGTTTGTTGTAAGATTCTAATTTTATATCAGAAAGGCGATAACGCTGCTTGAGCTTTATCTGGGCCTTGAGTCAAGAGATGTCCTAACTTCTGCAGTGAACTACAAATGTTTAGTGTTAAGGACATTGTGAGAACAGCGGAGGAAATAGTGAAACTTTGGGGGTTTCGTGACCACTTTTGTTCTCATGTGGAGGTCAAGTGTGTGCCTGTGTGGCCAATTAATGCAACGGCAGGGAATTGCAATGTTTGTATGTTCTAACTTGTTAGAGTTCAATGCTGCTAAAGTTTTATACTATTGTTCACATGACACTCGTTTCCAATTTTCCTTCATATGATTAAAAAAGAAGCGAGAACTCGAATTACATCCCAAGATTTTTATACTATCCAGCACCTTGAAGTAAACTTTTTTTTCATTAGAACGTCAACTCCTGAAAAATGCACGGCTGAAGAAAAGCAAAACGAGAGATAAATTTGACGTAACGAGTATGGAAGCTTTGTATGTGAGTAGCGTATAAGCAAACTCTTCTGCCACGAGTTGACTTTCCACACTAACTTTCAGGGTGTCTGTTCCAACAAAGAAAGTTACAGGATGGGAAGTGATAGCCAAATACACAAATAACGATATGGTATTTGTCAAATGACAATCATCAGACTGCCCACCATAAACTTTTTACACAATGCGTTACATATTATGTGTTAGCAAGATCCATCTATCCGCACTGATTTTGACTGATCAAGCCATTGCCAAACTTCTTATAAGGTATACGTTACGATAGCACACGGACTTCATCAGTATAAAATCCCGAAGATTAAATCAATCTGTTAGCAGTCACGTCCACTGATATCTACTCCTCTTCGGCAATTTGTTACATCAATTTCAGTGTCATTCAATAACTCTGAATCCACAGGGATTTACCTGTCGGCAGGTAACGCATGAAACTACTGTAGCTATTATGACAGACCGAGAGTAATTGCAGATACATCGAAAATATTTGCTTCTCCTTGACTAACAAATCCTTTGTAATACACACCTCGTCGAAACAGCAAATTTCATGTTGCTATGAGCGATGCAGTACACACTATGAAATGCCTCACATGTTAAAGTTACCTTTAAAATCAAAATCCCAGTACGATGTAGCCTAAACCCAAAACAAAAGAGCTGCCAAGTCAAGTTATTCCAAAGTCTACTCGAAGCGCGTTTCGGTGAACATTTCAAATCGACTTTGCAATAAAACACACACCAGCCCTGTTACCCGGTATAGGATATTTCCCGTGGGCTTTTGAATACGTGCTTCTCAAGCCTTCGACGTTGGCGTTGCGCTTGCTATCGAAGAAGGAACGAACACTTGGTAAAATACTAATACAGTGATCAAAACGAGGAAGGCGATTATACGCAAGTTCTTTCCTTCTTACGAGAATACGTATCCTATTCCAGGAGCACCAAGTAAGCTGTGAAAACGATTCCCGAATTTTGTAATTCGATGTCTTCAAAGAAAAAAGGGTTTTAAAATGGTCCGTTCTTGTATGATATGAAAGTTATTTGTAAAATGATGTAAGATGGGAACAGGATGTTGCATGAACACTGTGCATTCCTGCACATTATTACATTATGATTGGATATGTCTGAGATCATGTATTACAACTTAAGATTCTTAGACCGGTTATGTAAAATGTGGTCGGATCAACTTGCAGTACTCAAAATTGAAGGGGATGGTTGATGTTCTTAATGGCGATGTATAAGAGGAGGGGACGTAAATTCCATGATTATATTTTAAAGATCTTTTGGTACAAATAATCAGTCTTTTCTTCTTAAGGTGACAACAAGACAAATTTGACACCACCGGACGTGCTGATGATAAGCCCGGGAAGAGTTTCAACAGAATCCAGGGTATTGCGCCTGCAGTCACTCATCATGGATAAAACAACAAAAAGCTAGCTTATATGAGAAAAGTTCATGTCCAATTAACGTTGGAAAATCAATTGAAGTAGTTGCCCTTCTGTCAAACACACCGTTGTGTTTAATGCATGAATTTGTTAAACCTCGGTGTGATACCCCTAAGTAATGATATTTAGTCGCCTATTAACGTATCACATTACGTTCAATAATCACCACATAATATTTTGGCCTACCCATACAGCTGTACAGTGGCAAGTAGTAGTGTCACAAAAAGGACTCTTGCAGAGATTTTGTCACTTGGGGTTAGGTTTAATACGAGCATATTCACTACAGTCTGCTCAGAATCTTTCATCCCAAGTTGATAAATAATGCAACAGTCATGTGCAATGGTGCACTCAGTTCACACGTGATGGATACTTCTAACCCTAAACTTATTTCATGTCTTCTCCCTAACATATAACCTTGTGACATGATATCATGCATGATATGTATGTCTCGAGACAAATATATGACACATTACAAAACACAATGTGAGGATTTGGTGCAATGGTAAATACACAAGGCGGTCTTTTATAAGAGAAAAAATCCTTTATAAATTAGTCACTACTGAGTTTTGTGCAATTGAAGCTTTATTAAATGATTAGGTATTTAAAAACAGCTAATGATTTTCTTTCTTAGCTTGGACACATTTACATTTGAATATTTGATGTTAATATTGACTATTGAAAATTGAATGTTGAATTTGTAATATCCAATATTCAATAATCAGTAATCAATGTTAAATGCTCAATATTCAGTATTCAGTATTTGATGTTCAATGTTCAATTTCCAATATTCAATGTTATTCAATATCCAGTCATAGCAAAAGACTTAAAATAAGTCTGTACCAATAGCTGACATTTTGTGCTCAACTTGTTGGTCAAGATCTTCTGTTTCTTATACTTAATTTTCACATTTTCTTTCCACACAAGAATAACTCACACTAGTAAGTATCAAAGTTTAAACGTCTTAACTTATGCATTTCCGGTATCATTTTTCATCGTTGAGTTTTGTCATTGAAAACAGAAAACTAGAATTACAACAGGCTTGCAAAACTCTGTTCCCTTGCGACATCCAAATGAGTTTGTAAATGTCGCTCTTCTTTTTGTTATATTGCATCTTCTTAGAAAGGCATCAACAATAGCAACGGAACAAATGTCTCGACAATTTCAACTTTAGAACAGGCCCGCAGCCGGTAAAACATGTGGAAGAAATTCTTTCTTTGGGGCATTTACATATGACACTATCTTTCCGGAGCGCCACCAGTAGTTAGCAGGTAGGAAAATATGTACCAAAAATATCCTCCCAGATTGCCGGAAATAGTTCACTTCATGGATATTGAGTTATTGTAGTAAAATGTGCAATGCAATGTATATAAAAAGATCATTTTCAGGAACTTTTTTCCAGATAAGCCGTAATTGGGTATTGAATCGGACACTAACTAAAATATTGCTTAAAATATGGCTCCATTTTCGAAAGGAGGGTGGGCATAAAATGAGGAGCAATGCCCAAAGAGCTCCTAAGCGTGACTACAGGCCTTGCTTAGACTTTTTCTCTTTTGTTTATTCGTTTCCGTGTTTTAATGGATTCGTTTATATGACAGGTTACATGTTGCTGAACTACTACCACGAAGCGCTATATCTGTTCACCATGCAAGGGACCGTGGACAGTGTGCTAGACTTGAAACTGCTGAGGTCGGGTACAGTCATATCACAGATGTTGTTAGCTCGCTGACGCACATTTGAGATTGAACCATGAATAATTTAAAGAAATGCCGTCCAACGTGCTTATGTAAACAAACAAATGATGATGTCACAGAACGGTTTAGTTCTACAATACGTCACATAAGTCACAAATAATGCATCGGGTTGATCAAATGAGATGCGATGCCTTTCTAAATCAGATTTGCTTGTGTAAATAAAAGTAATGATTGTAGATTAATGTCCTCTAAGTATAATACATTCAGTGCTGTAGTAACTACGCTTGCGCACTGTCTCATTTGCCCATCAATACTGCCCTGCCACAAGAAACATGGGAGTAATGTGCATGTGAGGCTAGAAAACATACAGCGGACGCAACCGCGAGAATTAAAGCGGTGACATATTGTTTCACAACAAGACGTAAAACTAAACTGATGGCATATAGCATCTGAACTGCAAAAATGGCGATCTCTTGCTCCGTCACTTTTTAAACTACTGTGCCAGGCTTAGTTGACAACTTCCTTCTAATTTTTGTCTTTATCTTCATTTGATATCTTTCTACAGTGCTCATATTTGTGTTTTCATTATGGTAGTATGATTAGTATCAAATAATCTCTTTCCAATGTCACGGAACGGACACACAAACGCAATCTTTCCTTACGGGGACTTCTGAGCATAGTTCGCGATCTTGTGCGTCTGCGCGTCATAGACCCCATTTTTCACCGTTGGACGCGTGAATAAATTCCTTAGCGTCGTATTCGGGTCTATCGAGAAAATCTTGGACAAACAAGGATCTCGGCTCTCAAGGACTCTCACTCCCTTCCTCGGCATTGCTACAATTCAAGCCAGAATGAAAAATATCAGTTAGTACAAAACCATCGTAATTCTCAATCCCTAGCTCCGCACACCCCAGTACAAATATGCCACTTTTACAGCGGATGGAATTCCCCCAAGCTCCGACTTGTTCGTAGTGTACGCACTGAATAAACCCACTTAAAAAATATGTATACTAGCTAGCACCGCAGTGTCTGTAAAAATTGAGTTTGACCCTTTAAAATTGCCATTGGACCCCAAAGACACACTGTTCGGGCAATCTAAATGGTCCAGTATCAATATTTTGGACCATTTAAATTTGGAGGTAACCGCTAATCTCCTTCTGAGGTATAAAATTGAAGCAATAAGAAAGCATAGTAACTACATTATATATGAAGCTAGTCTTTAAAATCTCTTTCTGAGAAACGCGGTTCCCACTTAAACATGCATTTGCTTATTAATGATAAATTCCGAGTAAATACTACAATTATTCCATACGAGAATTATGTAGTGTTCATTACGTTCAGTCTCGTAGGGACACATATGTAAATCGTCGTGTTTCGTCAGACGTTATACCAGCAAGCTCATCCCTGATAATTTTTAATAATTGTGTAAATTCTTTTCATTAATTCCATTCTACTAATCTGACTCATTCTATTGAAACGACTCTTTGTTTATTTATTCTTTCTAATTTTAAATGATGCATGGGAGACGTTGTCAACCAATGTATGCTTAGAAGAGACTCATTTTGAAGCGAGCGCATTTGCCTTCATTAAAGACATTCTCTCTCGACCTCAACATTAATTGTTGAGAACCTTTTACTAAATTAACTCAAGTATCCGCAAGTTCTTCCTTTAAATTCTGTATGTATTATAATGGTTGTTGAAACGTTAGAGTGACCTTAAATTAATCTCGCTGATGCAACCTAGAGAGTTATCTAAAATATAATGTTCTGGAATAAATTCTGGGTAATTAAAACAAAAGTATAGGGAAAACTGTAAGGTGGTAGTCACAGTAAGGTCTATCCTGTTTTTTTTTTTTTTGTTTTACTATAGTCTATGAGTAAACATTTCATTCTACAGTGAGAGTGCACCTTTAAATGATATATTAATCTTCAGAGCGTTGACACGGTTTCATTACGGCATGAAATTATAACTACGTCATAGCGTATAGTATACAAAGAGATAACATGTACGATAGCCAAAGATTAATGGCTAGAAATATTCTGTTTTCTAAATCCGTGACGGGGATATTAAAAAGGACAAGTTCACAGAAATTAAGGCTTATATGCCAACATCTAAAGGTCGTTGCCAAGAGAAACCGGTAGCCTAAATCAAATTAGGTCAGATAAGTATTCAAAGTAAGTCAACATATAGGAATAACGAGTCAAAAACCACTCTAATGAAACTTTATACATAATTTCTTTTCCGATTAACGAATGCGGTTAAAATTCAAGAACTATGTAAGTTGTTACAGCGTGCGGTAAGGGTTAATTTCGGTTTTGTAAATTTCATATAAAACTCTTGCTTCAAGATGACATGGACATAATATATGTACTGGTTCATTATAAGGCCACAAGTAAATCCTTAATTTGTCCCGGTATGACGACACAGCGGTTTGTGCCTAAATCAGTGGGAACCC
This sequence comes from Holothuria glaberrima, assembly GCA_009936505.3. Classification (NCBI taxonomy): domain Eukaryota; kingdom Metazoa; phylum Echinodermata; class Holothuroidea; order Aspidochirotida; family Holothuriidae; genus Holothuria; species Holothuria glaberrima. Next base: position 9,847 of record WURT03045785.1, read on the forward strand.
TAATTTTGTTTTACAAAACCAAGGTTTCATCAGCCTCCGCAAACGCAGTTTCATCAAGAAAAATTTTGCGTCTCATCAGTCCGTACGATTACAAGGAACACATTTGAATTTCCTTCCGACGAAAATGTGCCAAGTCTTTCGGTCTTCACTTTTTCCAAAATTTCTTCGGATTGTTTCGTTTTATTTCTGTATCAGATTATATTTGAACAAAGGATTAAAAGGGCCACATTATTCAAGGTTAGGAAGCCTCTAGAGGCCAGCCCAGTAGATACCATTAAATATGTTGTAAGATTCGGATTATATTCAAATCGCGCTGAACTTTTAAGCTATGCGCAGCAGTACCCTAATGAGAACAGGTGCTTAATATTATAGTGGTACACTGGATTAGCTTAGTTCCGCGAATTTTGACAGTTTTGTTCCCAGAGGGTTGTGGGACGAAACAGTAGTTTCTAAGATACTGGTAAGATTGACTCGGCAGCATGGACAAAACTGACAACTTGCCGACATGATGCATTTAAGAAAATTAGTTTCATGGAAAATTCTCAGTGAAGCAAATTGGCTTTGGCGTTGCTGTTGAATACTAAAGGGTGCAGTTGCGTGAATTTCTTCGATGGATCAAACTGCTTTGTACTAATTACTTGACATTTTAGATGAAAAGTGTAAAATGGTATATGAAAGAAAATTAATCGCTCAAAATTTTAGGCAGATGAAGAATAAGAGAGACATGAGCTTGTAAAAATAATCCGTTTGAATCCAATAGTGGTGTGGCACAAGGTGGGACGAGGGACGAAATGAGTTAGGCTAAAAGAGGGGAATGTATGACCAAGATTACCAAGCCGATTTCCAAATGATATTTATCAATAGTAAGGTTATTCAACAGAGTCAACTTATTTGAACTTTTGTTACTTTTCTGTTGAGTGATAGCGGATGAAATTTGGGATTCGAGATACAGGGGGTCATGTGAAGAGGTAGGCCTAGTGGTGTGAATGAGGGCGGATCATACCAATAGGCAGGGGATGTTGGTGGGTGCAAATGGTACTGATAGTGGTGGGGAGAAGCGGTCCGTGACGAGGGATGAAGGTTGATAAACTACCAATCAGACTGAGTAGTTAAAATTGAAATGTGACAGGTATGTCAGACAGATACAGATTAAAACATATACAGTATGCTGTAGTAAATATCAATTGAAAGCATGTCTTTGCAGACAAGCGTATGTATTATGAAAGTCTACGGAAATATATATATATATATATAAAGGAGATAAATGAAGACACCACAAGAGTTAAGTAAAAGTACTAAACTTTATGGTGTCTTCATTTATCTCCTTTTTCGAATTTTAACTGTACACCGACGCAGAACTATGTGTTTATATATATATATATATATATATATACTGTAGGGAGGAAGTGAAGCACCTTCTAGCTCCTATTATTCTTAATTTTGATAGTTTAGTAAATGACATTTACTTGAAATCTTATACGAACTTTGAAGCAACTACTAATCCATACCGATAGAGAAGACCTGTTTTTACACTTTGGGAATGACCGAACATTTAAAAAGCCCCTGCCAACCAACCTCCTTTGTCTGCCATGTTCTTGCGTTGTCCTTTCTTCAATTTC
>WURT03045796.1:0-14529 GCA_009936505.3 Holothuria glaberrima
AAGTCATTTTAGGTCACCAGGTCTCATAAGGTTTTGAATTATTAACATGATATCTCGAGTAGGATAACTGTGTGGGACTGCATGCATGTCATGTGGGTGACTCAATCTTGTTACAATATATCATATGGCAAGGAATCACTAAGCCTTTTGGCGTTCTAGTATTGCAATATAGTGATGTGGTTGCTATCAAAGACTACTATAATGCTTAATGTGCTTGTAGATGTGACTTGCAAATACTCCAGTTTAAAAAGAAAAAGTAGAGAAATGTAGCTTTTAGTTTCTGTAAAGCTTAGGATTTGGACTTTGTTGCCATCATCACTCACAGTTACACATGTTGTAGAAGTGCCTTTTTCCAGTGCAAAGAGTTATTTCTACCCTTAACCTGGAGTAGCTTCCTTTCCGTCCAAACATGCAACAGCAATACAAGATTTAGACAGTAAATTTATGGCAAAATATTTACAGCTAGGCGTTTTACTCATAATATTAGAGGATTGTCAAAAGCTTTATGTATTTTTTTTTCTTGTTTGTGGGCACTGAGATAAAGTTTTTATTCATTTTTACATCATTTTTCTCCAATGTTAGTAGAACATAGGAATGGAATCTAGGATATTTTTTTTTTCAACTGATACATGGTAGAAGTGTTTCGTGTGACATGTCCTCTGCATGTCATGTGGCATTTAAGGCTTTTACAAAGCATTTCCAGATTTCTCCATCAGCTGCTATGGTCTGCACCTTGTTCGATGATTTTCAGTCCACCTCTTTTTTTTTTCTACTGACAGTGTCCCATTAGTTAATTGGATACTTTCTCTTGCTTAATGAATACAACCGGTCTCTACTATTTCCTTAACTTATTTAACACATAACAGACTAACTTGGTATTTGTAAAGATTAACATGCAATATATGCATTACATTTGCTGGGGCAGGCCCAGAGCTTTACTAATGGGAGGGGTGAGTTCATTTTTTTGTAAGGGCAAATCTGGAATGTGGAAGTATGAGGGGCCATGAGAGCTTAATCCTTGAAAGGATCTGAGATTCCTCCCTCAAGAGTTCTAGAAATAAACACTGTTACATGTTATATCCTGGTAGTTGACAGTCAAGTGAAGAAACTTGGTAGTGCAGATTTGTAGCAGAAATTTGTGTGAAAGATTATGGAGGGTGAAGAACCCTTGAAACAAAATTTACTGTGCGTTAAAGTGAGAGTCAATGGGAGCCTATGGTGCAGATAAGGGATCATCTTGAAAGAGAATGAAGTGGCACCTGCACTGACTATAACAAGATATGAATAGAGAACAAATCTGAACTTGATTGTTAGATCATTTACAAAACTGTGAACAATCCCTGGATTCAACCAGGTAATGGATCAAATTTGTCAACCAAACGAATGAAAAAATCTAAGAAATGATGGAGAAATTTATTCCTTTGTCAATAACATTGCAGCATACAGTTTCATACAGTATTTAGGTGTAATTATACTCAAATAAATTAAATTTGAATTTTTAATTGTCATGTTTAAACTGAATATTTACTCAAAATCATATGTGAGAACGTAGACATAGGAGTTACATATAAAGATCCTGAAGTTTTACAACATGCGCTACAAAAAAATATGACTGTGTGAGAGGAATGAAGGTAGGATGTTAGGATATATCACAAAACTGGTTGTTGTATAAACAGATGGTGGCTTCAAATAAAGTTGGTTTTCAGATACAAGTAAAAAATACATCTAAATCATCACAAATATACAAATGAAAATAAAATGAGTTGCAAAAATGTGTACAGGGTGTGTGTTTACTTTGTTCTAATGATCTAGTTTGAAAAGAGGGTAACTATTCAGCATGCTTAGGAACTAGCAGGCATGTTAAGTGGGTCTGAAAAGAATTATGTAAGTAAGTAAACTAATATTGTTGAAAAGATGTTGGGTTTGGGATATGAAAAAGTAGTGTTCTTTGCAGTATTTTCCCCTTATTTTAAAGAAGAGTGGTTTGAACATTTTATAGTAATATACTGTAATATGAATTAAATAGTGTTCAAATGGAGGTGGTGGGTACTGTGCATCATATGGAGTGAAAGAAATTACTTATTACTTCTTCAATACCTGTGTTATTTCATAAAAGAAAACTGGTACATTTTTACATTTTGCTGGAACTCCTGTTTCTTGGCATTGTTTTCAATATTGAGTGGAATCTATGTTTATATTATTAGAGCAACAGCCAATATTTCATCTTGCATCTCATAGAAGACAAGGTTCAGATTTTAGTAGCATAAACTCCCATGCAGCATACTGCATCTTCTTAACGGTCTTGTCCGCTAACAAGATATCCTTACGGAGATATTCTTTCAATTTACAATGAAGCTGTCATCATCCATATATGTAGACTTGTGGCAGGAACAATATGTCCTCATTTCATGTTAGAAAGCTTTACTTTTTGAAGTTATTTATTTTTTTTCCATATGTTGTTTCACATTTACTCGTACTGGTTGTACCAGGATAGCATGAGCTTGTCAATGTCAAATGTTAAAAATACACTTACAATACAAATAGAAGGTATGTAGGAATGGAAGTTGCACCTCTGAAATAAGTTGAAATAAATTAAAAAAATGTGAAACTGTAATTAAAAAAATGAGTCTGAGGCATCATAATACTGTAGACTTGCTCCAAGTCAACGTTCGTAAAATGACAGCTTCATTGTGAATAATAAGAATGACAATATCTAGCTAGACAACTAACTAAAAGGGGCAATTTTTTTCTTCTTTTTCTTTGTTGTATCTTTCTAAAATCTGAACCTTTTTTCTCCTTTATGCAAGGGGACTATGTGTGTTTTCTACAGCATAAACTGACGTCAACTGGGACCTCACTAGATTTGTCAAATAGTCTAAACAGATGAATCTATCGGTGCAAAGTCCAACACTATTCTGCATAAATTTGTACTCAAAATTATTTGTCTTTAAATGGCATTAGAAAATTTGCTCCCTTGAAAGTGGGACATACTTGTTCTGTCCTTGAAGTCTCTCCAGCTTGTTCAACAACTGAAAAAAAGCCACATTCTTGCAGATTAAATGGTCCAGTGACTTCCAATAGTTCTAAAGGGAATCTGAACTCCCAGTGTTTTGTCAGGCTGTGAAGACCTGGTAGGAATCCTAAGGACATTTTGTTGTTTGCTGTTTTTTTTTTTTTTTTTCGTTAAAAATCGGCCAAGTTGTGACACTGTTGGCCAAGTCATGACGTCTACTTTCAAGGGGCACATTTTTCTAATGGAGGAATTGATTCATTTAAATATAGAAAACATTTCTTGTGTTTTATAGGAACATCAATTCCAGCAGTTTCAAAGGGTAGGTTTGGTAGAAATGATGAAATGTTACTACAAGACTTATCATTACATCTAATGGAATGATCTTCTCTCATAAGATACTCAGTTATCTAGGATCACTTCTATACACTTTTCATTTCTACTAGTTACAAAAAACAAAAACATTTTTACTAGTTGAAAAACCATCTAATTTTGTACTTTCAATTTCATTCAGCATGTATCACCCAGAAAGTTGGCTGGGTTGTGAATTGGTAAAAGTTGTTGCACTTTTGTGTGAATTCAAGTGCATGTGTGAAGCTGGAGAGTAAAAGGAAAGAGTCAACAATAATTTGTAGATCTTTCTTTCATGTTCTATGTATCTGGAAAAAAACAGCAGTTCTCAAAGGTATAGTCCTTCTGTATGTGGATAACAGGAATTGAAGTGGGGTAGGGGCAAGGTGGAATGGCTCATTACCAATTTCACTACCACTGTTCAAGGAAATTGTGTTTGAAGGAGTCCTGTGGGATTCAGACAAGTTCTTCTTCCTGGAGAAGCTTTTAAAGCTGTGACAATATCTTTATACTGAAGCTTAGTGGCCAGTTTTCTAAAATTTTGACTGTACCATATCTTTCAAACTTTAAAATCAGTTGAAAGTGCTCTGCAGTAACTCTCATCATGTGTCCTGAATGTTCTGTAAGGAACTTGATGGTTGCTGCAATACATGTTGACAGTGTTGAAAATATTAAAAAAGCAAGATTTCTTTCAAATACTAATTCATTTCACTTCATCCACCATCCATATGACATATCTCTCAGTCAAATTATACGGGAAGGAGGCACACAAGTTTGAAGAGTATCAGATTTATCCAATGGGCTTTGGTTGAAACTTAATATTACTCATTAGACATAGGAATTGTCCTTATTTGTGTATTCCCTGTTTAATATTCTACATAGTTTCATTCTTCCATCCAGTTATTTGGGATTTACACTCAGTTTGGAATTGTTGAATGGAAGAGATTAAAGGGAGAGGACTTGTAAAATGGTGGTTACTGTACATTGTTAGTACTAAGATAGTTAATTAAATAGGTACACTTATTTTGGTAATTATTAGAAATGTTTGATTTGCAAAGTGTAAATACTACTGTCTGCTTGTAGTGTTGTTAGTTATTTTCTTTTTTTCTTCTGTTATGGAAGTAATGAAACTCAGCTAAGTTGAGATCAGTATAGTTGATTGGAATGCCTATTTTGTTAAACTCTGATGACCCATGCTTACCAATATAAGGTAAGATGGCTGTGTGTACAAACAGGTAAAGTATCATTCCAGCTGGGATTCCAAGATGCTTGGCTCACAGATACAAGATCAGGATATGCTTAAAGGGACATTCCATAGTATTAAACTTGTCATGAATGGCACTGTATGTTATTAATGATGGTGAAATTTCACAGAATGGTCAAGTATACAAAGTTTTAGAGCATTAGCAAGCAATGCTTCACATTATTGTCATCATTTTTATTTTTTTTTAATAATATGGCTTGTTTGTAACCTGAAGAATTTATAAAGTAGTAATTAGGGGTAGTCCATATTTCTTGGATTGTACTGTAGTTACTGTAGTTTACAATGTAGTGCTGTTTAAATAGTAGCAGTTGTTGGAAATTTTAAGTTGCAGAATGTATCTTCTTTCAGAAATTAAATCTGACTGCATTTAATTCCTGTAAAGTAGTACCATCATACTGTATTGGTAACTGTAAATTGTTTACCTACTGGCTTTAACAAGTTGATAATGTATGGTGCTACAGAATTCCATCATATGTCAGCTGACCTTGTCAGTGGAAAGTTCCTCCCTTTATAAAAAGCCTGCTGTTCTAATTTCCTGAAAATCTTGTAAGTTCATACCCAGTAGTAAATAGTTGGTGAATATGACTGGTCCTAACAAATAAGTGTAACATGTCCAATACAGGTATAAAATGTGAGATGTGTCTATAATATGTTTGATTGGTCCTGTTTCCATTCATCATATATTTCCTATAACAACCAAGGTACCCTGCTCCCTGTAACAACAGTAATTACATTTACAGTTACAGCAGTGTGTACCAGACACACATGGGTTTGGTATGTGTTTGCCATATAAAATGCTTTAAGCTCACTCATACCATTCTGAAATTGTTGCACAAGATATTTTTTAACAAAGTAATGCATGGAAACTGATTTTCATCTTGGTAGAAAGCATCATAAATTCAATGAAATTCATGGTATTCAAACTTTGTGGTTTGTTTACTACAATTTTAAATTCATCATTTATAGTGATCCTCCACAGGGCGGGGGGAGGGATTACACAAAACATTGTTGACTTTTTGCAGTATATATAGCATAATTAACCTAAAAAAGTTTGGTGTAAAATGCCTTCCGGATTGGCTGAAGTAACTTTTGGGGGATCTTGTCAGTTGTGTCTGAAGATTTCTTTCTTCAGGTTTTTGCAACCCTCCAAACTATGTTTCAGAGAGTATGAAACCCTAGATAGCAAAAATGGAGTTAACTACTGCAATGGGTCAAATATACCTATTGTAGCTTGGAAATCTTTTGTTCTTAAAAATAAAGCCATTTAGAGCATATAGAGGTTCTTCGCTGACGTCACTGCACTGCGCATCTATCTATTTTGATGGCCAGGAGTCCATATTAAAACAATGGACGCTTGTAACTAAGGCCATGTTGTACACATGTATTGATAACACACCTGCGCATGTGTAGTGATGGCCAGTATGCCAAATTGAAACACAATGACGTCAGATGATGAACCTCTATTGGTGGAAGAGCACAAGCATCTGTTCAAAGTACTGCACATGTAGGGAGTTCTTGGAGACAAGAAAAGATAAACCTCAACAGTAATTTCCATGCAGTAGTTTCAGCACAGAAGGCAGAGATGCTTGTTTAGAGGTAGAGGATGCCAAATAACTGGCATGTATTTTGCTATGTGCAGAAGGGGGCATTCTTTTCATTCATACCTCTAAGCCTCTAAGTCAGATAGCCTTGTATCCTAACTTCACAGCTAAAAAATTAATGCTACACACACAACACTTTCAACAAGCATTATTAAAAATATATACACACTGCCTGCACTGTTTGTATTTGGCACGGAACATTCTTGTGTGACTGTGTCCCACTAGAGAGTTACCACATGAACTACTGGTCCCGTCAGTGTCTACATTTTGCTACATGACTAACAATATGGAAATGTGGGGGGGGGGGGGTTTGGAAGGGGCACTGCTTCTTCCTTGCCTCAGTTGAAAGAAATACTGTGACAAGCAGTTTGTTGATTATATGCACAGGCCCATCTTCTATCAGTTTAAGTATGGAAAGGAAAGTAATTTAGGAAAATGGATTAACATGATGGTGATCAACTGTTTCACTATTACTGCATTTGACTTTGCTGGTAACAGTAAAGAGCAACCTGCAGACAAAAAATTAATCCTGTTGTTAATGTCATAATCTTATGATGGCAATTTGGTTGTTCAAAATGATGTACTATTACAGAGCAGAGTAGAAATATAGCATCAGGGAAAGATTAGCAAGGTTTGCCATCCAATTTACTGAGACATTCAGCTGAACGGTCATTGGTGTGCTGAAAGAGTGTGTATGTGCTTCATTCATGGGAATACTTTCATAACATGCACATTAACTTGTATCTGTACCTTGCTTGAAGCGGATGAATGCACATACCATGCAAAGTTGCCCTTTTAGACAACAAAGCAGTATTTTTTGGTGAAATAGATGGGAAAGGAAGTAGTTGGTTAAAAGGTGTAAGTTAGTACAATATTGGATCATGATCTTGTGGATATAAATATTGATAACACTAGATGCAGTTAAGGTGTGGACAGCTGGTTTACAATGCTACCAAAGATAGTGGTAACTGCAAGATAAAGACTGCTGTATGGTCACCCATTTTAAGTTTCTGTCATTGAATTATAAGTGCATGTTGAAGTGTGGTGAAGTATTTGACATTTGAAGCAGTTTTCAATTGCAGTTTCTTAAGCAAATGAAAGGTCATACATATTTAGAAAGAGAGCTCTTGCCATTTATGTTCGGTTCAAAATTCCCTTTTTTCAGGCAAATAAACAGCGGTTGTATAACGAGAACTATTTGTTTCAATTTCAAGCTAGTTGTTCAAAGTCTGTTGAACTAGACAGTGAGCACGAAAATTTTTTGATAGTCTCCATTTTTTCCCCTGTTTTGGTAGGGATGAAACTCTGGCAAGTTCACATCTCAACCAAATTGAAGTTTTTATCCTTCCACTTTGTAAAAGAATACTTTTACTACTCTTTACTTCCCTGAATGTGTCTTTTCTTTAATGGGGGTGAGGGTGGGAGGGTTTCTCAGAAAGACAAAGATAATACTAGTTTTTTGTCTTTACTCAATCTGGTACCTTCTTTGCAATGCCTTATAAAAATTGGCTTTTTCTAGAATATGGATATATAGCAGAACACTTTGTTTACGATAAGCAGTAGTTGTTGTCATTTGCTTGACACAGGTTGTAATTGAGGTTCAATGCACCGTTAAGAGTCTAAAAATGCAAAGAGAGTGTTTACTTGTATAATCAAAACAAAGTTAAGCATTTGTGAAAGTGAAGCAGTTGAAAACACTGGGTGTTTCTTGTTTAGCTTCCTTGTTCACATTAATATTTTCCAAATTATGGATTACAGATAAATGCTACTTCTTTTTCTAATAACTAAGAATCAGATAGATTTGTCATGCTAATGATAGAAACCTGTGATTGTGCATGGGTATGTTTGCATGAAAACAAATAGAATTCCCAATTTTAGTTACAGTAATTAAGTTGTATTATCCATAAACTGAATTTATTGGCCTTTGACATTTTATGTTTGAAGTGCAAGATACCTTGTAGGTCTGCATAGTCCATGTAATCATATTTTATCATTCTCTCTCTAGTATACCTCTTTTTGATGTACCTCTTTCATAAGTGTAAATCTCTGTAACATTACAGTTGGTCAAATAAAATAATTACTTGTTGAAACTAGCACCAATGAGTGTTTCTCCAAGTGTTGCAATGAAGATCTCTTTACAGTATGTAGCACTTTGTGGACAGATGGTTCCATTTGTGTTTAGCCACATGTTTGGAGGTTAATCCATTCTACCACCTACAACCCATCTTGTTTTACCCTCTGAAAACTGGAAAAAATGCTTGAATTCTTTTAAGTAGTCAACAGTATGATGCACAATACAAACATCAAGAACAGCTAAGGAATGTCCTAGTCAGACAGTAATGGTGCACAATGGACAGGGTTCTCAGCCACAAGGGGAAAAATAAATCCATTTTCTCAATCAGGAGAACACAGCAGTATATCAAAGGAAATGAAGAAAATTTGAGAAATATTTACAAAATCAGATTAAAAAGTAGTGAAATGTAAATGACTCTAAACAATAAGTTACTTGCCACTTTGGGATGTCTTTTGGCCTAGGTCTGAGTTACAGGAGTCTCTACATTAACTAACTATGGTGACTCTAAAAGTGCTAAGTGAAACATTTTGGGTGGAATTCAAGTGTTCCCAGGGAAAGTAACAGGGAAAATTCAGACATGTTTGAGTTTTGTGATGGTCATGGAATTGGAGGGATAAGATTTAATATGATAGGTTTACATGGAAAGCTTGGGCTAGTGAAGGTAGTTGTTTTGTTCTTCATTGTCATTTCTCAGATCATTTACATAATTATACATTCATTATCTTTATGCACTCAGGATAATACGACAGTACTCTCTTTTCTTGACTAACAATGTTCAATAACACATGGGAAATTAATGTGCTGAAAGTGACGGTTGATTTTTTCACTTATGTAAATTTCAACAGTGCATGCCATCTGTTAATAACTTTAATTCCACCTATTCTTGTGTGCTTGTAACTATGAAAATCTCTTAATAGCACTTATTAAACCCTTTTAGTTACTAAACCGAAGCATGTAGTAGCAAGCTTTTCATTAAATCTCATTTTGGCATGGATAATGAGTATGTAGCTTTGTTTTAATCCCTGTCAGACAATTATGATGATGATTTCTCTGATTCTACGGATTTTGAAGAGGTCGGAGAGGGGGGTCAAGTCACTTCCCCTGCAATGTGAGTTGCATCATATGAATTCATTTAATTCTTTTACATAACTTGTAAATGACCATAAAAGTTGTTAATTCTTTAATTTCATTTATGCTTTTAGTTTGTAGTTCATTGTTATATTCATACAGAAGGAATGATGTTAACAGTAATGTAAACAATGTGACATAATTTTTGTTAGTAGAACGTTGTATCCTGACAGTGATATACTTGCTTGAATATCATTTTGTCTATTGCAGTTCTGTGGAATACTCATGTAAATGTGTTATATGCTCACATAGAAGTAATAATATAGTATTTTGTAGACTGTAGTTTTTGGTGTGTTATGGAAAGCAGCTTGACATAAACACTTTATACAACATGTATTTTATTTAAGTGTACTCTATTTAAGTCCATTGTGATTTACAGTATGTAATTTTCCAAGCCAGGGGGTAGACTGCTTTGACAGGACATTTTACAGGACATATAATATCCTGCAAAGAGGCAAGTACTGTAGTCTAAATTCAAAAACAGAGGGTAGATCAATGAAAAGGTGTGATGCTTTTATACTGTAAGTAAGAATGTGTGACAATTCATATAAGGCAAGGAATATTTACTCTTTTCTGTTTCTAGTCAACCCAAGCAAAAGAAGGGCAAATTTGAAATGTTTCAAGAGCAGTTTGTTGAAGATGCGCAAGTGGACATGATTGGGGAACTATTCTACTGCAGTTCGTATAGCACTTTATCCAACCGCATTAGTAAGTGGGTAAAGAAATACTGTGTGGGCAGGGATATGCACTTACTCTGCCACAATGGACCTAAAAAGAAGGTCAGTTTGGACATTCCCTTACCTGGACACACAGTAACTCTGGCAGCCAGGACAGCAGGAAAGAAGAATGTTCTGATAATAAATCATCCAAGCAAAGGAGATCAGATGTTTAGCTGCAGGAGTAAAGAAGAAGCAGAAAGATGGCTAGAGGTAAACTTCCTTAAAGTGTACCTAAAGTCTAAAATTTCTAAAATATATGTTACAAAACTTGAAAAATGATCCCATCTCCACAGGACATTCCTGAGCTGAGATATAAAAAAATGTTGAAGGTTATTCACTCAACTTAAAACAGTAGATTGCACAATAATTTGTGAAGTCATTCTTGGACTACTCAAATTACTTTCTTTGTTTTTCCTTGTTTTTTCGAAAGCCATTGCACCTTGTCCCGAAATATGATCACTGTCTTACTGTTAATGGGTCGAATTGACTATACAAACCCTCTCCATGCAACATGCTATGCAAGAAAACAGTAACCTTTTCTAGGTTATATAAACATCTTAATTTCAGAAGGAAACAAAAGCAGTTAATGTGAGTTGTACTAGAAGGACATCACAGATTATTGCTCAATTGACTATTTCAAATTAAGTGAATATTTTTCCACATTTTATATCTCTGCAGAGGAATAAGCTATGAAGATGGGACTTGGATGAATAGGTTTATTTTCCAACCTCTGAAGTATATATTCTTGTAAATCTAGACTTTAGGTGCACTTTAATGCCTGACACCCTAGTCCTAAATGGACATTTTTGTCATTGTTGTAAAGTCCCAGTTGATAAACACAAAGACTGGTAGCAGTCACACATGTACAAATCATGGTCATTACTATTTCTAGTCACCCATGCAAGCAATTACAATACTTTCTTTTAATGTGATTTAAAGGGGGTTCACTTAAATTTTGGGAGGCTGAGCAGTTCAGCCAGAAATTTTATGTGTGCCCCAAAAAACAGTGTACATTTTGCCCCAAAAGTGCATATTTTCTGCCTAAATGGGGGTCGGGGTCAGACTGCAGCTGGTTAGCATTCCTCCCCCACCTTGTATGCCTAGGTATATAAACTTAATACAAAGCCGCTCAGTGATGAAGTTACCATTAGTCATACATATTGCTGTGATAACTGTATTCTGAAAACATTGTGTGGTCACACATATAATAGTTTTTATTACTTCAAGATATTAAGAAGATCATACAAACAATGACAAAAATACATGTGACTGGAGTCTGAGAAAAGTTTCTCTGTGATGTGCTATTGCATTTCTTTCAACAAATCAGTGACTTATATACACCTTTTCTATTTCTTTTCTGAATTATTATCGACTAGTTGTCCTGAATGGACTAGAGTGCCCATACAGTAGGTTTATGTTAAACTCTTGCAGAAAACTTAATTTTTGTAACGATTTTTTTCTGAGTAGTCGTTATGCCATAGTGCCATTCATCCTTTCTGGTTGCTTCATGCATTCAAGATACTGCTACCTAATATATATTTTTGAACCCCCCCTCTTTCCCCCCCCCCCTCCCCATCTTAAGGTAGCAAAATACCTGCAAACAGTTTCCATACAAACTTTCACACATGTTTAGTCCAAATTTCAGTGCAACCTCGCAAATGCAAGTAACATGAGCAAATTTTGTGTGAAATTTCAAAGTTTCAGAAGTTGCTGGATTTCCTTCCTGTTTGATACTGAAAGTTGTCATATATGTTTGACCTAAGTGGTAATATAATACTTAGTAAATGTTGGTGGTGTGTCCATCATTTTATGCAACTTTTTCTTTTTGTCTTTGTTATCATTTATTGATTCCTTGCAGAAGGCAAAAGGAATCTATGCAATGGTGATGTCGTGTATGTGCGTGCACTCACAAACATGTCCTTAGCAGGTACCGAGGCAGTCAGCTCGAGCTCCACTCTCGCACGTCTTTCCTAGCTCACGCACGGCTCGAAACTGGAGAAGCTAACCGAAAATTCAGCCACTGCAATGAAAAGTCACGCGCAGCTGCACATGCTTGCCTTTGCAATGCAGCTCGCCCTCAAGCACCAAGTAAACCTCGCCTACTTCATGGGCAGCTTCGCTGCTTTGCAATTCCCTTGCATTCCCTACCGGGTCCTTTCCTAGTACCCCGTAGGGCACTGAATGTGTGTGTGTATGTGTGGGTATTTGATGGCTTTGCTTAATTGTAAACATGATATCTCAGGAAGAGTAACTCTGAGGAATTTCATACATTATATGTGGATTGGCCATATTGAGTAGATGAGCCCTATTGTTTTTGGTGGAGGTCAAAGGTCATTTGGGGTCACCAGCGGTCAAAAGGTCAAAACATTTTAAACATGATATCTCAAGAAGGGTAACTCTGAGGCATCTCATACTTAGTATGTGGGTTGGCCATATTAAGTAGATGATCCCTTTTGTTTTTGGTGGAGGTCAAAGGTCATTTGGGGTCACCAGAGGTCAAAAGGTAGAAACTTTGTAAACACAATATCTCAAGAAGGGGGACTCCCTGGGATCTCATACTTGGCATGTGGGTTGGCAAGATTGTATAGATGATCCCTTTTGTTTTTGGTGGAGGTCAAAGGTCATTTGGGGTCACCAGAGGTCAAAAGGTTAAAATCTTGTAAACAGGATACCTCCAGAAGAATAACTATGGGGGATCTCCTACTTAGCATGTGGATTGCCCATATTGAGGAGATACTTCCTGTTGGTTTTGGTGGTCAAAAGTCATTTGGGGTCACAAAAGGTTACAAGGTCAAAACTTTGTAAACAATATCTCTAGAAGGATGACTGTGAGGGATCTCATACTGTGCATGTGGATTGCTAATATTGTGTAGAAGAGCCCTGTCATTTTTGTGGTGGTCAAAGGTATCTAAAGTAGGAGGGATCTCATGCTTGTCATGTGGGTGATTCATGTTTGCTACAATATATCATATGGCAAGGAATCACTAATAAGCCTTTTGGCTTTGTGGTTTCTATGTTTGTCCTCCTAAACCCTCTCTTCTTCTTGTGTCACTAATATTTAAGTATTTATTCCTATGTCTTTCTTTGTTTTATCTACCTTTTCTCATCTTTCTTCTGTTTTTGTGTGTCCTTTCTTCCCTACACAGTTCATTTTCTGTTTAAAATTACTGTGAAATCATATAGTTGATAAGTAATGTACTACTTGTTTGAGAGATTTCTGGAAGGCAGTCTTTGAGTAGTGACTCAGTTTAGGTGTGCAAGAATTTTTCATTTGGGCGTACATGTTTGTCTTAAATAAGTTAATACATTTTTGTAAATCATGGATACATCAGATTTACAAATGACAGTGGTGCTTCATGGTAAAGTGCTTTAAATTCTGATTGAAGTATACATTGCTTGAGGGAATGATTCTGTAGGCATCATAATTCATCATCGTGCATGAGTTGTAATTGACAATACCACTCACTCCCAACTGCATGGTAACCATATACTGCATTCATTTTGGCAGCAGAGAGTTAATACCAGATGAACTGTATAATGATGTGTGTAAAGACCAGAAGCTACTGGACATTTAGATTGTGCAATAAGTTGTGATTAAAAGAAAATTTAGCAGTTGGAATTAAAGGGAAATACTGCATTTGAGAGGCTTTTTATTTAACATGACCTCTTTTATGTACGATCCGATCCTGTTCAATGAAAGAGTGGCAACTGGGAAAAAATTTCTACCCAGTGTGTGCTAATTAACAAGTAATTAACCTTTCTGTGACACCTGACAAATTTGTTCACCCAAACAATTATGCACGCAAAACCACACCTCCGGTATACCCTTGATTTGAAATCGACCGATCAAATCATGTTTATTATGCCATGTCAGACAATAACAGACGCCTTCTCCAGTTAGTACAAAATGTTCGTAAATTACGAACTACTGAGAATTGTTACTACACTGTCTGAACTGGACTACAGTTAGCATACTAAGGGGTTCTTACCACCTCCCTGGTGTACTATATGCACAAAGTTGTAGTTACTGTAATTTGAATTGTATACAGCCTTTGGCCCTTAGCAAGTTGCTTCGCTTTCGAAACAGTAAGATTTAAAAGAGATTCTTGTTGCGTAACTGCTACTCTTGGTTTAGACCCTAGTACTTAAGAAACAAAAGTTTTACGAACCTGTGATGCTACGTCACAAAAACATTATATTCAAGTCTTCAGTACATAAAGTAAAACTGTCCTGTGAATAATGCTCACTATGTGAGAGGTGAACAGCATGGTGAACCAGGAAGATGGCACTGTATCTCCCTGGGTCAACTGCAATATCCCACAGTACAGTACAGGCCGTACGGAAACTGCTGTGGTAGCTCGTTGTGAGCATGAAACACAGGG
>WURT03045807.1:0-14529 GCA_009936505.3 Holothuria glaberrima
ATAGGAAGTAACGAGTAACAGGTAACGCTGTTACTATGATGTGCTGCTTGTAACTAAAAGATATAATGAGTTACATTTGGATTCATGTAGCTGAGCAAGTTACCAGTTACAAATAGCGAGTGAAAGTAGATCATAAGTTATTCGAAATGGCCTAGAGTGACAAAAGGTATGCTGGGACCTCCAGTATAGCAAAATAAACATAAATCTGTTAGATGTCAAAACTGTGTAGTAATAAAGAAGCATTTCTAAGGCAATGGTAATTATTATGCAGCGGTAGGTGGCCACTCTGCAGTTTCGGAATAGGCGAGCTGATTATTATGATCATGTATACCTTTGTGTACCTTTAAAAAGGATTTGCATGGAGAAAAACAAAAAAGGAAGCTACTCATCGGAGATTCTAGTACTCTTCAGCCATTCCCACCAGTAAACTATATTTATTTTTTAACCAGTGACGGAGCCAGGGGACTCGGTCAGAGGGTGAGAATGCCTGTATAGAGGAGCTTTGAATTAGGTATATCAAAGATACCCCAAACTTAAAACGACGCGTTGACTCCTCATGTAGCGAAAATATGGGGTCGTAGGTGCTGATCACTCTTCAGTTGTTTTGGAAATTAACAGGCAAATGAATGTCTCACTGCACTAAAGTATCAATTAGGGAGTTACTGTTTGGCATTGGTTGGCATAGAGCATGCGCAAAAACAAATGCGTGTATGTTCGGTGTTGCACGTGTAAACGCTTGTGCGATTGCACGCAGAAAGTAGACGAATTGGAATCCACTTTGCATTCTGACGACAGTGTAAGCGCGCCTTACAAACTCTTTTACCGACACGCAGTGACGTCTTTGTTTGTTAACAGTGAATGAGTCTATACTTCCTGTTTCAGAACATTGTATACCTAGCAAAAAGTATCACTCCTTGGTTAAGTCCACTTACAAAAAGTTTACCTCTTCCTCATGGTAATAGACATAAGTACTCTTGAATGTAAACGCACAATGACTAATCTGAAGTTCAAATGTCTTATTCATTGGGCAGAAGTTTCAGTTCGTTGGTATCTTGAAATTACGCACTTTTATATGCGTGTTTCATTTCTGACGCGCTCACAACGGGAAAGCAACTAACGCGTTCGTTTTCCGAGACGCAGAAGTGGGCGTCAAGTTATTCCCGATAAAAACACAGTGAACTGTATTCTGTAAGTATAGGGAGCTCGCACGTGTGCAAAAGTCAACAAACGCAACCACCTTCTGGAGGACAAACAACAAACGCGGACTCTAGGTCATGTCGTAAAGCAATGTGGTGCGTGGAGCGCTGTCCTCCAGAACAACTAGCGCGTTCGATGAATTTGACCTTTTGACCTTTGGCGCAAGCTCCCCATACAACGCTCACGCAAGCCACGCTATTTCAACAATGGCATTTTCTGTAATGCATGCCTATAGGGAGCTTGCACGCGTGCAAAAGTCAACTAACGCAACCTCCTTCTGGAGGACAAACGCGCGCGCGTGCTAGGTCATGTACTAAAGCAACGTGGTGCGTGGCGCGCTGTCCTCTAGCACAGCTAGCGCGTCCGCTGAATTTGATCTTTTGAACTTTCGTGCAGGCTCCCTATAGACCTTATGCATTGACGTCACACTGTTAATGTTGTCAATTTGGAGGAAAACACGTGCACGTGTAGTTGAATTACGCGCGTACATGATTGGTTGACAAATCAGCTGTCTGCATTTGTTGTTACTTGCAACGATTCACGCTTTTCCTCCAAAGGAGGGAGCACTTTCTGCTCTGTGAAATCATATGCATAAGGTCTATTATTATGCGCACATCACCGAATGGGAGTTGGTCGGTCATCCGGGTCTTTCCGTTACCCTAGTAACTTTGCAGGGAAAACAACAACTGACTGCAGTATGACCATATGGGAACACTCACGGAACTACACGCTGTAGTGAAAACAAGCCCTGGACTACACTACGTGCCGAATACGCGCAATATATTGTTTTCACTCCAAAACATTGTTGTCATGGACAAGTGACGTGTCACCGACCGACCTCATAGAAAAGCGCGTATGTGTAATTCACACTTCCGCCCCGATATTTGCGTCTCCATGAGGAGTCAAATTCCTTGTATAGGACTTTGGTATCTATGCTTAAAATATCTTTGAGGTAGATACTAATACCGCACACGATCCAGGGAGCTGGGAGACATGTCTTCCAGCACTCTGCACGATCTAATCCTTGTCTTCTAAACCACTTCTTGTAGATTTCCCCACCTGATATAAAACTGTTTCCCAGTTCATCCTCTCCAAATATTTCTTCCAAGCGTACCGTGTTTCTTTTTTCAACCCATTTCTTTCATATAGTGTAGAGGCAAACATCATAATTCACTTAATGTTATTTTTGTTTTTCAGACGCAGGTCCGAATTTTAAGGAAAAATAGGAACTTACTTTGCAAGGTGAAGATTAAACCACCTACGACCAATGGGCAAGAATCCCTTAAAGGGGGTCTAGTGGCCCTACCCCAACAAATATTATTTTTTCCAAATTATTGTCTTCCAAGTAATTTCAAGCGATGTGTTTATGGAGGAGGGTTCTAGTCTGACAGACGAAAAAACAACACTTACATAATATACAAACTTTGATAAATATAACGAGCTTGGCAACCAGTCAATTCGGACAATTGACAGGTGTGAACTTAACTAAAAGCTGATAGCAAGAAATGATGTCCACAGATATTGTAAGCTTTTAGTGTCTTTGAATTTGTCAAATCATAACTTAACAGCATGCATGCAGTATCAACATATTTGTACCATAGTCATGTGTAATATACGGCATGTTGTTGCACACTACACTCGGCTTCAGTAAAGTAAGTGCGTAAAAAGCTTAATAATAACAGCAAACTCTGTTAAACAGTTGATCAGGCCCGTAGTCAAGGGGAGACAAGGAGGGCGAACCCCCCCCCCCTAGAAATTTTTTTCGCCTGCTAGAAAGTTTTCAGCTTGCCGTTGACTTGATGTCTTGATTCATAAACATTCGGCCCCCCTGAAAATTTTTTTGCCCTCTGAAGCCATTTCGTCCCCTTCAGAACCTTGTCTGGCTACGAGCCTGCAGTTGCTTTGTGATGTAATTACCTAATTGTGTCCTTTTACCAATCATATTACTAAAGACGGACTACCACTACAATAGAGGAAGGGTAAAATCATGACAAGAAAGCATCGTTTCAGTTTCCATGCATTGAATCATTGTGGTTGTGTGCTTAAATATTTTGTCAGAAACTTGTGTCGACCCACTTCCCCATTTTCTCGTGACCCTTGTACGCTTTAATGAAGACTAGGTAAATCTTTCTTTAACTGTGCATAATATTAATATTAGCAAGTTCTCAAATATTTGGATATCTTGACAAAAAAAAAAAAGAACCGAGTGTGCGCTGAACTTCCATTTATCTTTCTTATTGGATTCTTTTTCTTCATAGGTCATGTTGGACGATTATATTTCTCATTATGTTTACCTCTTTTATTATTTCATCTTGGCTTCATTTTCTGGAGTTTGTCAATCACCCGGTGAAGAGTGTCATATCCATAGATGAACAAACTAGAGCCACATTCCCAGCAATGACACTATGTAATATTAACCTTGTGCGTCTATCTTTCCTGCAAGATGAGGAGATACTTAAGTCACCCAATCACCGTCTCTTTAAGACAGTAATTGAGAGGTTTCACGGCTTCAGATCACCAGGAGCAACTACTGGGGGCTTCCAGTTTGAATCGCTAGATTTAAACCAGCTCCGGGGGCTGAACGCAACATTTTTCATCGAAGAAGGTGCGCATAAGATGGACGAAATGCTAATTACATGTACATGGAAAGAAACCGAATGTAACGAAGCAATTTTCAAGGCTAGATGGACAAACTTTGGCTATTGTTATACTTTTAATGAACCGAAAAGTGGGCAACCCGATGACGTCACCAAAGCAGGTCGACATGAACAATTATTTTTGGCCCTAAATGTTCAACAGAATGAATATTCTGGAAGAGGCATGAATGGTGCCGTGGGGTTTGTGGTAAGTTTCCAGTGCATGATATTATTGTTTGGTTGGACATAAATTCTTTCGTTGGGTAAGTCGATTTTCAGAAACAGGTGAGGTTTCAGTAACCTCGATTTGCTCCGCATGAAGGGGTGATGCTAGGTCTTGAAAGTAGAGGAGGGGTGCAACGCTATGACTATAGTACGTGGTACTAGCTAAGTAGAGCACCGCCATCCGTATGCGCTTAGCGTATTAAGAAATTTGTTTGCAACTGGCCCCAGGTAGCCAGAAATCGTACCTCTTGGACATTTCAAGTCGCCTGTAAACACTTCATTTTGAGATCTCATGTTGCAGAAATTCATCCTTTTAGAAGAAAGGAAGGTTCGATAGTTTTTGGAAAACCAATTTAAATGGGGAAGGGAAGGGAGGTAGGAAGTGACCGTCATTTCACACGAATATGCATGATCTAGGTGAGACTTTCAAACAGAGGTGTCCTTGGATTCTTATTACATCATTCGCGACCAATCCGGGAGGAGGGGGTTTCGGCTATCCCTTAACTTTGTGTTTGTCCTGCTATTACTCCCATTTTCTCAAGTGTGTTTCTGCACCAAAAATTATATTTTCGCACATAGCAAAAAAAAAAAAAAAAAAAACCAAGCAATAAACTTATTTTGTAAAACAAGGTGAAATATATTTTGAAATAATGGCCTGTTCCATGCAGAACTGTTCCACTAAAGCCGTATCTATTAGTGCAGAGGTAGTAAAACCATTATGCACAGATATATAGGGCCTACGCAAGTAAAATACACGGAAATAGTAAGCAGATTAAGTAATGGAGTAAAATATCATAAAATTTATAACTTCATTGGTTGATGAAATTACAGTCATGAATTGTCTAGCAGGTGGGATCGAATTCTTCTTGCTATAGGTCATAAGCCTGCAGATTGAGCGTTTACCCCCATCTCTGGTGTGATTGGTAATCATATCCTTTATTTCTGTTACAAACCCTGGTCAGGTGTTCAAATGCCAAGATAACTACTAAAAAGATTAGAGTCTGAACGTAGGCCTTTTTCAGTCCAGGAATATTCCTTATAGTATGAGTTCCAGTTCGCTTCCATGACAGGTATCATAAGGTAGAACAATCACTTTTAGCAATAAGAGCGTGAGGATGGTTGTGTGAGAAAAAGCAAATGTACAGCTATCTTCTGTGGTACACCGGGAGAAAATGGATTGATAATGTCGCCCTGAATGCGCAAGTATGGGCCGATGCAGAATATGATATCCTTAAAAATACTATACCACTTACCTCAAAAAAAAAAACTATAGCTTAGCGTAAGCTTTGATGATGTTTTGCTTCTTTCATTAAGACTTTTTCCTCCCCGTGGTTCTCCCGGTGTGTTCACATGGCACTATGATTTTGGTTATTCTGTGTAACTGAAGACGTGGTCCAGGCTAAGTGACATGGTCCTAGCACTAATTGCATTAAATCCATTCCAAGCTGACTCGGCGTTTTTGCAATCCAGGCTTAACTTGCAACCTTTTGTATATGCGATGTGGGACACATCACGTGTACGTGTGTGGGCCTGTTTCTTGCCTTTTTGCCTAGCAAAGGCACATGGAAAGACAATCCACACGGGTTGGAAGCCGGTGTGTATCCTGGAAGTTTACCATGATTGGCAAACAAGCATCACATGAACTTGCCTTAAAAATAAAGTGCCCGTCAGACTCGTCTCCAGAAATGGTATTTTAAACGTGACGATATTACTTTCAGCCTATGTAATTTATTAACTCCATCAATGTTCTTCTTAGGTTATGCTACATGAACAAGATGATGTGCCATTAGTCTATGATTTGGGATTTCTTGCATCGCCTGGATTTCTTACTCAAGTCGCAATCAAGAAAAAAGTGGTGAGGTGATCTATTTTGTAGGTCTACATTTTAATTTTTATTTTAATACATTAAAATTTAAAACGAAAGTGGATGCTCTATCTAATAAAGGGAAAGATTAATTTACATCTATGCAATTGATTTTAACTTGCGGGTGTGACTGCTGGCTTTTATTTCGAATTTTGGGAACAATTTTGAACCTTTTAGCAAAGTTTGCTTTCATTGTAATTACACAATGATTTAGTTGAACACGTATACGTGTCATCAGGTTCTAGACAGTTCTGATTGCTTCCAGTTTGAAGGATAATTTAAGAAGACCATGAATAACAGACAGACTTTTATCATTATGCACTTAAGGAATCATGGCAACTGGGAGTATAAACATAGCGTAGTGACGTCACCGCTATTGTTTATACTTCTAGTTCCCGTGATTCCTGGGGTGCATTTAGCAATGATTAAAGTCTGCTATCACGAAGTGTTTTTTTTTTTTTCAACCGACTTTCAGTTTGGTAAAGCATTCGTTAGATAACCATGTCATTGGTATCCTCTCAAGGAAAGTAAGGTCATACCTTGAAGTCAAACAAACCCACCAAGTCAATTGCCAGACTCGTGGTGCTGGGTGGTTAGATGTTTGTCAGGGGAATAGATATTCTCAGAGGGATTTTCATGGGGTATATATATATATATATATATATCAAGGTTACAGAATTGTTGTTCTCGAAAAGGTTTCTAAGAATCGTGAATTTGTTAAGAATGGCACTCTTCTTTCCCCTTATCTCCTTGACCAGGGGTTTAAATCAGAATTGAGGAGTTTGATACTGGCATAAAATGGCGTTCCCCTATCCCACCCGGCATGATTGACGCCCTTATTACAGAAGAACGTTAAATGCTCAATTGTCTGTTTCATAGTTACAGACTTACTTCAAGTCGTCATTTTTGTAAATGACAACGTCTTGACGTAACAAAATAGAACAATATTGCCATAATTCTTATTTTTTATTCATTATCTACTTCATTTCTACGTGTAACTTGAAGTTATGGTTTCCTTCTCTGTGGAGCAAATATTTAAATTTATCTTCCACAGCGAAATAGCTTAGAATCCCCTTTTCCATCTAAATGCAGAAAAGAACCCATTAAGTACTATTACGGTGAATATACAATCAGCAAATGTGTCACAAGTCAGGAAATGGATGAGGTGATTACAGGATGTAGCTGTACCATGCCCTACATGCCGAAACAGGGTAAGAGAAAAGAAAAGTTATCACATGGACTGTTAAAATCATATGTTAATTTATTGACGTTTCTCAGCATTTTGGTGCTTTAACTTTTTTCTTTTAAAAACAAATTATTTTTACCAACATTCTTTCTTTCAACTTACAAAAGGCAAAGCAGTTAACTAACATGAAGGTTAGGTTTTCAAAAATCCAACATTTTCTTCTCTTACAGCCCCCTGCTTTCAGGCACACCCGTTCCGTAAGCAACATATGTTAGAAACTTTTCTGCAAGTTTAAATCCCTGTTTAAAAAACATGTTTAATTATTTTAATTATGATTAAACATAATTAAAACACCCCTTTGACCCCTCCCCAGGACACTGATCACTAACATTTACTTCCGTCCACCCCCTCCCCATCCACACTTTCAAATAGCTTCCTATCTGATGCCAAATTAAGTAGAAAACGACTAAAAATAAACATGATCGGATGTAAGTTAACAAAACATAAAGTTAAAACAGAACGGGTTAATTAGATCGGTTTACAACAGATTTTTGTAAAAAGTCCACGCAAACAAAATATGAGAGAAAAGTGAGTGTTGGGAGTTAGAAGTGCGATTGTTTCTGTAAACTGTGTATCTTGCAGACTAGAGGCAAGTTGGGGAAGGCTTTTGTTTGTTGGTTGGTTGGTTAGGGATAAACGCTCCAAGCCGTCCATGTCCCTCTTTACGATGCCGTTGCCATGAGAGGGTCCTCGGCTTTTGGAAAATGACCTCACAAATTTATTGGCAAAAAGAGAGGTTTTAAATAGGATTGCAGTTCTTAAATCAACTAGACGAATGCATTAATGTACTGCAACTTTACCGATTTTTATCTGACATTTTTATTTTTCAATTTTGGTCCAATTATGGGAGTTTCAGTATTCATTGAAATGTTTAGGGGTACGACATTTAAATCAACAACAACTGGTACTTTATGTTCTAACCTAGGGTTGCGACATCCCGATGAGCCATGATGATTGCTCCTCAGTCAGTCTTGGCTGGTTTTGAATAACCGGAATCTAACCTTCCTACCTTCTTTTTCTATTTCTCCAGATGGTTATCAACTGTGTGACGCGTACCAAATGGTGATGTGCTACGATGTACTAAGTGAGTACGGGGCAGATCCAGGATTTTTGTTTGGGGTGTACTAGATTCACCCACCGTGGGAGAGTGTCGTCCATCTGAAGGAGTTAGATAAAAAGTAGTGCTCTCAATATGGTGTACGAGTTTCTGTATCAATACCGTGACGAGGAGAGCACAGTGAGATGTCTGCAATAGAATATTAAAGGCAAAATTGATCAATTTTTAATTCGAAAACAAATTTTAGGATGCATGTGCACCAGGCACCCATGGTCTGGATCCGCCACAGGAGTATATATTCTTAGTCTCTAATTCAATACTATTATCATAAAATATTGTTTACTTTCGTATATTTTCGAACCGTCTTTTTATGAACTTGACTGAACCGTTGCAGTCAACCATGGACAATTGTGGTCGCTAAGGTCGCATCTAGATTTTAGACTACAGAATTGAAGACAAGATTACACTGATGACAGCTTAAAAATTATGGAAACCGTAGACGGCTTTTCGAGACTCACGACTATAATGACATCGCGCACACAAGCGCACACATGCACCCACGTACATGCTGTCGTATAAAAATGTCATGAAGCACGTGTTTAAAAAGGCCAGAAAGCCCAAAGGCTTAGTGATTCCTTGACGAAAAGAAATGCTTTGTTACACACTAAGGTTTATCCCTCAGATTATCCTTCTTGAAATATCATGTATTACGATGTTTCACAATGTGACCTCGGGTGACCTCACATGACCTCTGAACTCCACCAGAAAATCAGAAATCGTATAAGAGATAAAACGAAAGAAATTAAGTGTCATAGATGGGACTCGAACCCCGGCCCTTTGTGTGAGAAACAGAGCGCTTTCCACAATACCACTTTAAACTCGTCAAAGGAATGGTATTTCAAATTATGTAATTCTCACAGCATCCTTCACACTTGCTCATAATTATTTAAATGAAATTAGGACTACAAATCTCGGTTTAGTTATGCTTTTAATATATATATATATATATATATATATATATATGCTGTTCCCTATAATTTTATCTTTGGTGTCACGAAGTGATGTAAAACCTCTAATTTAACGGGGCATTTTAATGATAATTTATGTTGATGCATTCATAATGACCTTAGTTGCCCAAATGTCACGTGCCCAAACGACACATTGATAAAGAAAGTGAAGTAATGACATGCTGTTGGGCAAATATTGAAGTCTGATCCTATGTCGACAAAACCCTAATAGTCTACAAAGGTGCACAATTGGGTGTAATTAACTTCCAAATGGCAAATTGCCTCCCTGCTTGCAAACTACTTCCCTGCTCTCTTTTCATGAAAGTTAAGCTCTTCTTTTATCAATTTTTTCAGATCTACCAAAGCACAAATGTGACCGCCCGTGTCATGAAGTAATATACGATGAATCCATCAGCATGGCCATAGCGCCCTCTCTGAGGGCAGCACAAAATCTCGAAGAGCAACTGGGAGTGAATTTTAGCCAATTAATGTAAGTTTATGTTTTAAGTGCACTATAACCATAGGTAAGATAGTGCTAGCATGAAAATGATTTTCTAAATGTGTAGTAACACAAATAACGTGAGGTGATATAACAGTAAGGTTGAAACTGAATGGTTACCGTACAGCCATATAGAGCGGCATTTATTAAATACCACATCCATTACAGGTGTATGGGACTTCATGTGAAGGTTATGTCCCTCTTCACGAACCGAAGCAAAAAATGTCGTTTTTAGGACCAAATGGTTCAATTTTAGGGCACTTTTCAGGGTTAATTTCATGTTAATATTTCTTGCCAATGCGAGAATTGTTTAAAGTCAAGCACCCCCGTGTGAATTGTATCCCTGTACGCCTATCAATTCCATCAGTACAAATAGTGAAAGAAGTGATGTGCTTTGGGTAAATTCACTTGGACTTACCACGGCGATGTTAATTACAAATCCCTGGACATCTACGACTGCAGAGAATACGGCTTTTAAATGTCTTTAATGTATATGGAGGGACAGTTGCCAAGACTCTCTGATGTACGACATTTCTTCTGCCTTGCAAGCTATTGTACATTTACCGTTAATCATATCAAATAGTTGTTGTGAAATACGAGAATATCATTGCTTTCAATGGAAAACTCACATTGTTTAATATTATAATGAATGCAGGGGCGGATCCAGGTTTTACTGTAAGCCTTAAGGGAGGGGGGGGGGTTGACAATCATTGGCTTGTGGATGACTGATGGCCTAATGTGGGAGGGGTCTAAGGGTATGGGAAAAATTTGGGTCTCAGGATGGGGTCTATATGGAAAATGGTGCTATCATTTTCCATTTCTCCAGCATGTTTATGCACTAGTAATGACAATCTTTTGTAGACAAGACTATAAAGCAAATACATAGGCCTGTTTCAACCTTTATCATTCATGCCATGCCCCTTTGATTGGAATGGTAAAATTTGCAAGAATGTTTATCCTTGGGCCATTAGTGATGGCCGTCCTAGGGGAAAAGGTCTAAGGGGACGGTGTTTCCCTCTTCACGTTTAAAAATATTGATCTTAGGACGTGGCTTGGATCAGTGGCATCGCAAGGGTTTGGTTATCGGGCGGGGGGGGGGGCACCACACATGACGTCGTAATGCCACCTCGGGCCCCAAGTCTGTGTTAAGTACATTTCATTAAGCTCCCGCGATTGCTCACAGCAGTGAAGGATCCTTCCTTTACCACTACATAATGGTGCCGTCCTGGGAGGGGTGTAAGGAGAGTGGGCCTTTGAGAAATTTTTGTTAATTTAAGGTTGCTTAGATGCAAAATGGTGCTATCTTTGGGATATTTTTGGAACTGATCATATATTGCTGGAAAATGTTCATAATTTACTAAATTCTAATTTTAGTTAGATGAAAGAGGAGAGTATGTTGTGTAAGAGAAGGGTATATGTTGTCAACAAACCTCCTGAAGACCCGCTGGTTTCTTTATTGCTTTCTATTCTGGAAAAGTTTTCAGGCAAAAATACGTGCGTGGGGACCACAGAAACATTCTTGGACTATTACGAAAATTTCCTTTGCTTCATTGAGCGTTACAAAAGGGTGTCTAAGGTTGATGACCACCTTATTAGTCTGGATTAATTATGTTATATGGGGTACTGACATGATGCTTGTTACCTGACATCCGAATGATACTACAGAGTAAAGCACCGAGCACTTTACAACTCCCGTATTTTTACTAATTTTGAACGAAAATCCAGACAAACAGCTTTCAACCATGGGAAGTGGGAAGACGGGAGAGTGTAGGTGCAGGGAAGTGATGTTAGACCTCCCTGATAGGTAAAGCAAAAGGGGCGAAGGACTAACAACCGCTTTTCAGAATGCTTTTTCGTTGTAGGTGTAGTAACAATCACCATCTATAACAATACTAGCTGTGTGGGAAGCACTCGGTAATTTTTTGAAAATGTAGGCCTGTAAAAGAAAATATGTACTTTAAACCTTCCACATTATTCTACAGTTTAGATTGAAAGATTCCATATCGATGCGAGGCCCCTACAGTGTTTTTCGGAAAAGTTTCGTGATCAGTATAGCTCCATTGTATTATTACCTTAATAATGGTCATGTGGTGGAGTGCACTCCGGGAAGAATGCGAGCGAAGCGCGCAGAATGTTTTCGTTAAATAAAATTCCCTTGACAGAAATTGCATTCCGGTTCTGCTTCGAGACACGTTCAATTCCCTAACAAAACTATATACCAATCACAAAGTCGGTCTTTTACCTGGATTTGAGGTCCGCATTTGCCTTCACAGCACTGTTTTGATTTCAGTAGCAGAAATTTGCGACAGACAGTTCTGATAGCCTACACGTCGTCGGGTTAAATCACAATCTTCAACTCGATAGCAAAGTAGGCAAGGGCTCTGTATAAATCCTGCGAAATAAGAGGGCACTCCGTACAAAAGAGTACACAATAAATTGAGTGAGGTCCCACTGAAGCTAAAACTAAGAATTCTTGACATGCCGTGTTATAAAAAAGAATCCAGTCAAAACTCTTTCTCTGGAGTATTTCGAAGGTTTTATCGACCACGAACCTAAGAAAATTGGTAATAGTTCTCCATATTTTGTTGGGAGTCCAAAGGGGAAAGCCTGTTACAGCAAATAATAATAAAATAATAAAAATGAAAAACTGGCTATTTAAAAAAATCCAGAAAAAATCAAGGGGGGTTTAAACCCCTACCCCCCCCCTTGGATCCGCCACTGATGAATAGGCATTTTTCTTTTTGATAACGATGTTATTACTTTTACAGGGCAAATTTGGTACAATTAAGTTTGTTTTACGAAGATCTCAGCGTCGAACAGACAAGAGAAGTACCGTCATATGATTTCAAGGATCTCACAGGTAATGCAATGTTTAACAATTTTTTAAGTATACCGGAAGCATTTCATCTACCTACGTGTTATGAATAAGGAGATGAGATATATTGTACTCCTCATAACATTGCAAAATGGGAAGATGTGTGTATATGAAGTGTTTGTGGGTGAGGGTGTGTATAAGCAAAGTTTTGTGTCGCGAATTCCTCCTAGATCAAGTCCAGACTTGGCTGGTAGGTACTGACGATGAAAGCTGTGCATGCTTATCTAGTGTCGTTACAGGACAAAAGTCATATAACCTGAAAACTGAATTTTGGTTATTATTTGCTTATCAGTATGTTGGAAAAAGTAATCTTACCACAAGATATAGCCTATGTGAGAGAACGTTGATACAAACATTGATAACAGTTCTTTGTGATTGCTAAGGGTCGAGGTCAAAAGTCAAATGAAGGCCAAAGGTAAAATTGGGTTGAATGAAAAGTAGCCCATGTTACGAACTCTTGCGAATCAAGTTCAAACTTGGTGGGTACTTAACTGACCTTGTAATATTGCACATGCATAAGTGATGATGTCATGGGTTATGCTTCATGACAAATATTTATTTCAGGCCGCCAGAAGGTATGTTGGAAAATTTCATTTAACCACGAGATGTGGTTTGAGTGCTATGAGATTTGGAACTCAATGGTCAATGGACGGCCCCTTTAATTTATTTAAAAGGCAAATCTCCTCAACCTAGACAGCTCTAATTCTCCCAACTAAGTTACTTCTTTAGCCCATCTCAAAACTATCTTTATCTCCACGTGCAGACACAAACCTAGTTTATCATTGCTTAAGGCCATACCCCGGTGAGCATGCAAGGTCCTATGTGCAATCAGAACACCCTCTGCATCTTTTGGGTTTTTTTCTTTGATACCAATCCAAGAGCAGTCACCAGTTGAGAAGTTTGGTTTCCCCTAACCAAACATGTACTTGGGGGTGATGGTTGTCGGTCTTTAATTATATTTAACAAATAAAACATCACGGAACCACTTAAAAAGCTACCCCAATGAGAAAAGAATGACAACAGTGACAGTACATCGCTTTCATAGACAGTATAGACAGTATACATTGTGTACGCAACGCGGGTACTGTCATGTGGTACCTTACTACCTTCTTACTGTTAACTAGATTACATAGACCCAGACTTCTGCACGCGTGTAACGATTTCAAAACTCCAAAAAATGTAAATTGTATTAAAATGTCTCTACGCTAGTTGGTAATTGCATGAGTGCATCCTGACCAATCATAGTGTCTATACGTCATTTTGACGGCAGTTTGAATCGGCTCCCTTTTGCTACGTCATAAAAAAAGTGTTGTAACTAATTGAAGCTTTTTGTTACCCTAAGGAAAAGTATGTTTGAGGAGATGCAATTCCCCGTTCAAAAGTAGTGTCGTTGGAATTCCAAGTAATGATCAACTTCAACATTATACCCAAATTTACCCTCCCCTCCTCCACTTTTCCCCGGATACACTTGTTCAGGCAATTATCCTGCTAGAATCGTATGTCAGTTTCGCCCCACATGTCAGTCGTGAAACCGATTCCCTGTCAATTGCAAGAGGCCTTGTTAAATTTACAGCATAAATGTTTTGTACTTTTTCCCTTTTTAAAGTGTAACTTTGGAATACACTGATGAGATCTCAAAATGAAAAATATTTAGAAATTTTAAATGCAATTAAAAACGAAACAGGAAGCATCACTTCCAGCATCTGGCAGGCTTTTTGTCCTTGTTTTGTACGTTACACATCTGATAGTGGCGATTCGCTCTGTAGAAGTCCTGTTAGATCTTGACAGACTAACACTCGATAATGATGGTCGTGCATCTTTCTCCAAAGAAGAAGAAGGATGGACTCAACTATGGAACGCGAATTACGCAAAGTTCGTCAATAACGGCGTCATCGTTAGTAACAGCGATGTACATTGAGGTAA